>JASDQU010438047.1:23948-42118 GCA_032191745.1 Picea mariana | reverse complement strand
CCCCTCCTAGAGCTTCAGAAGTTCAGAATTCTGTCTCTTCTTATTAATGTATGTATTACAAAGTTCTATGGCGTTTAGGGAGTTTTTATGAAGATGTAATCAGCTCTGGAGAACAAGGTAGCAATCTGGGTAGGCTTATATCTTCTGTTGCTTTAGTTTTAGAACTATTATCAGGCTGGGAGCCACTTTTTGTACTTCTTTTTTACTGCTGGTTGCTTTGGCACAGCACTTCTTAATATATATAAAGTTCAGTTTCCGTTAAAAAAATGTATTGTAATCATCTTTGTAAAAATTTGAATCTTTGAATTCAGGGGGTTAGATGGTTAAAGATGGTATTTTTGTGTTTGTTGGGGGTGTTGGAATATTTACACTCCAATATTATGAACCCAAGTTCAATAAAGTGACTTAGATATGTCATAAAGATCACATTAAAATTAAGTGGTCATTATAGATTAACAAAGTGTCACTAATATAAAGAAGTTAGGTCAAGAAGGTAGCACAACTATGTCATGTATGAAATATAAGATAATCTACCTTATTGTAGCCAATGTCTCCATTCATAATAAAATATAATATCTGGCATCTCCATGTATTTGTGTATTCAATTTTTAATGAAGGCTACTTATGGGAGACTGGTTTTCCCAAGTTCTTGGATGATTTAGTAATTCAAATAGCTGCTAAAGGTCATGTTCTTAGAAAGTATATTGGTAACTCAAATTGCGGGGCTTAGTCTGAGATGTTGCCTCTTTTGGGTTAGGTTGGAAGAGGTAGCAAATCTTTGAATTTGGGTTAGGTTGGAAGAGGTAGCAAATCTTTGAATTGTATCTGATTTTTTTTTTTAATTTAGTAATATGAGACCCACTTTTCTGGGAAAAAACAGTTGACTTGCTAAATGGTTTTACTCGTGGAGCAAACCTAAAGGAAGGTTGACTTGAATCATATCGAGGGAAGCGAAGACCAGTAGTCCAGATAGGAGTTCAATGGTGAGCTTGAGCAAGCATCCGTGCAACTAGGAATTAGATTATTATTATTAGTAGGTGTGTATTTTAGAGAAAAATTAACATAATAGACCATAATCCAACGTGAAGAAAAGGGTGTATGATTTTTTAAAAGCTATTGTACCCAAGAAATTGAACATGCCAAGATTACTGGCTTTTTTACTAAAACATTCCCATTGATAGAGAATTTGTTGGTTTCCTCGATGCTTCTTGTCTTCACAGAGACAGTCTTCCTTATTGTCACATACTCTCGTGCATGAAAAAAAAACATCTACAGACTTTTCAGTGAAATGCATGCAATTACGTTCTTTCTGTTAATATAAAATGGCATGTAGGAATTCATTTCAGTTTTTTTGGAAACACAGTAAGACAGTTTCCAATGGTGGTAATCAGGTGAACATCCTACTTTTCAGACGCCTGTCGGATATATAACTCAAATCTTCATTAAAAACAGCCAAGCTTTGTTTCATCTTGGGGAATATTGTATAAAAAGTTTTGAATTTGGACACATGCCTGGGCATATGCGTTTTTCATTTTACGTGTCTGAGAATTCCTTAATTAACCCAAAATATAAAGATCCCTTAAACCTTCAATAAATTTGATTTCTATCAATAAGCTACAGCTACAGCAAAGTAAACCCCATGCAGGACATAAAGGAACAAATGAAATATTTGATGACTTTGTGAACCGCAGCGAATTCTCTCGCCAGTAATCCTATTATTTCTGATATATCTATTGTTGAAAATCACCTTGCAATTAGTTGGGTGAAAGACGGTGACTTGGATGGGCACTCTTCATCAATGACCTAAAGTGGCGGGCAGGAGGATAGACAGGCATAACAAAAGCAAGATAAACAGAAAGGAAAATTAGAATAGACATTAGGACGGCTTTAAATTCAGACTCCATAGCCAATACTGTGTTCAAGTTGAAATCCCAATAATTCAGTCTCAAATGGAAGTATTTATTTACTGTGTTGTCTACACCATATTCTTCCAAAAACATTGAGAAAACTGGATACACTCAAATACGTTGGTCCTTTGATCACTGTGGCAAGTACTGAATTGCAGTGGTTTTCAGAATACCTTACAAATCAAACTAGAACTGCTAGTAGGTGTACCAAATGTGTGGTAGTGGGAGTGCATACCAAATGTAAAAATGTATGAAGATGAAATCGTATCTGGAATCCAACGGAGATCGTGGCTGCTTCGTCGATTGCAGGCTGGGAACAAGGAATCGTGCAATCTGCCACTTAAATCGGAGCCTTGGTGGGCAATCGGATTAGCCCACAAAAATATCCCCAAACATAACCACCGGCGATGGCCATGTGTGCGATAACATAAATGTGGCGGTGGGTGCCGTCTCTCTGTACGGACACTGGAGACTTTCCCGGAGCTTTCTCGGTTTGTGGCGTTGAATAGCTTTGAACCCCCATAGGATGCTTCGTTTTTTTACTATGTTCGTCAGGATGAATGGTGAGTGGGAATTGAGGTGGCGGCTTATACCTCACGACATCACGAATTATTTGGGCGTTCAAGGAGCTCACACCTGTTGCGTCAGCGAGCTTTTTCCCTATTTTGGGCGCATTCATCTTTATTTTTTAATGGTATGGGATTTAATATAGGCAGGGTTGACGACAATTTCGAGGTATTTTTTCCATTCCATTTAATAATTTTGTAGACACCGCAAAGACAAACGACACAACCCTTTGGTCAAGTCATCGGGGCATTCCACAGTAAGAACCGATCCCCTCAGAGACCATCACTATCCACCTGGGCCAGGCCCGTCTGACATGCGTTTTATAAATTCCCAAAACATTATTTTCTTTATTCAAATACCATTCCGCCGTTTAAAGTTGACCTCTAAAACCACGCCCTTTTTTATCATAGCTGCGAGAATGTGTAAACACCATTTAAAAGTCGGGCCCATTGTATCACAGCTGCGTAAACACCATTTAAAAGTCGGAATTTTCATCGTCTGGACCGAAATTCTATATATATAAAATGGAAGACAAAAAAATTATATAAAATATTTTTTAAATAAAATTTTAGTAAAAAAATTATAAAAAGATATTTCAAATTTTATATATATATTCATGAAAATTTAAAAATATATATATATTTGACTATGAAAATTTAAAAAAAAATATATTTGACTATGAAAATTTAAAAAAAAAATCAACTTTAATATATAAAATATATATATGATTTCTAAAAATATTTTAACTATGAAAATTTAAAAAAAAAAATCAACTTTAATAAATATATATATATATATGATTTTTGAAGTTATTTAAAACTTGAAAAAATTTTAAAATAATTTAAAACTATGTTTTATAATTTTTATTTTATTTAATTAAAAGAAAATTCTAATCTTTTTAAATAATTATATAGTAAAACCATTCAATCATATAAAATTAAATATTTATCATATTGTCAATTAAATTTAGTTTGAGTGGTTGTGGGATGGAGTGTTATCCTCTCTATTCGAGTTTTATTTATATGAAAATGACATATAAAGTTATAATAAATATATTATTGTAATGATTAAATTTTATTTTAGATATCATCTTTTTAATAAAAAAAGTATTTAGAAATTTTGTCCAACATTATTATCATATTATAATAATAATAATAAACTAATTTTAAAATCACACTGAAACCAAGACCAAATTAATGTATGAGACGTTTTATTTAAATTTAAAGATTTCCTAAAAACCATTTATTACAAATCAAGTGAAGATGGTTTGAAAAAATAATGTTTACATCGGATTCAAATCCCCATGAAACACAAGCCATTGTAATAAGGCTAGAAAGATAAACACCCAGTGTTATATTTAAAGGTTATATTTAAATGTTACATAGCAATAATGACGATTGTCAAACTCTTACGCTTAATGTCTAGTAAAAAAGCATTGGCTAGTGATAACTATATTTGAACTTGTGTGATTTTGTATGTTATTCTCGTTGTGATTTTTATGTCAACGTGAACGTTTTTAAATATATGGTAATTATAACTTGGTAAATCAAAGTCAATGTCATGGAATTTTGACTTAGATTGTTTATAGTGTTGGTGGGATATTGCCATGTAGTAGGGGAGGTGTATGATGGTGATGGAGGTACATTTAATTTAACAATGCTTATTTTTATTAATAAATATTTGTTCTTATTCATGTTAGTATTAATGTTTATTTGTTTTTAGTTATTTATGTTATTATGTTATTAGAGTAAGAGGAAACTTTCATTGGATTAATCGAACTAAATACATATTTGATTTTTAAGTCAAATTTTAAATTAACAAAATTTATAAATAAATCTTTGTGATGAGTTATTCATATTATTATTAAATTAGGGGGAATTCTTCATTGGACTAATCCAACCAAGAATCTAAATTTCAAAATCAAATTTTAAATTAGGAAAATGTATAGTATATCTAATTCATTATGATCATTATAATCATTGTGAGATTAATAATAATAGTAGTAGTAATAATATATTTTTTATGTCATGACTTAGCTAGACATGGAATTGATGTATGAGATCTTTTTGTTTGTGAGACAAGGAACCCCCTTTGCAATATTCTTGATACAATATATTATGCAGAACAGAAAATATCTAGCAGGCAATGACAGAATAATAATGATATATCTAGAAAAATATCAGAAGAATACCAGAATAATCACCAGGAAGAGCAACTTTATTATGATAGCAATCTTCACTTGCCTCTTCGAGGGGGCAACCCCCATCAAAGCAGAGCTCTATTACAATATCTTCAAAACAAAATATCCAATGCCTCCTACTCTTATTTATACTAATTCTACCTTCTAAGAAAACTTCTAGAGGAAGATCTTTCTAGAAGCGGAGGCTTCTATTAGGTCTTCTTACATTGACTTTTTCTTCTTTATTTATTAGGTCTTATTAACTAATGTCGGCCTTTATTAAATAGAAAACATATCCTACTAACTAATGACCCATGAAGAGGGGTTAGGATCGGATCCTAACATGCCCTCCCCCTTCAAAAGCAGCCTAATCCTCAAGGCTGCAGGTGTAGAAACTGTTGAAGTATGGTCGTGGGTTCCCAAGTTGCCTCTTATGGTGTTGTGTCCTTCCATTTGATCAACACTTCCTTGATAGTGCGGCCACGCAACTGACGTTCACGGTTATTGAGGATTGCTTCTGGTTAGAGCCACAATGAACCTTCTTCATCTAATTCTGGCAAGATGGTTTGGACTCCACAATCTTGTCCCACCACTTTCTTCAGACAGGAAACATGGAACACCGGATGGATTTTGGGAGTAGCAGGAAGGGCCAATTTGTAAGCCACAGAACCAATACACTTAATGATCTGGTAGGGTCCATAAAACTTAGGTGTCAATTTGTGATGTCCGTGAGCTTTGAGAGATGTTTGCTTGTAAGGTTGGAGCCTAAGAAACACCTGATCACCTTCCTAAAAAACCCTTTCTGAATGATGTTGGTCTACCTGTTGCTTCATGCGATTTTGGGCCATGTGGAGGTTATCCTTCAAAGTCGTTAGAGTGGTTGTACGACCTTGCAACATTGTATCAATAGATTGGACCTTGGATGTGCCAAGAAGATAGGTAATGACTATCGGTGGCCTTTGTCCATACACCGCTTCATATAGGGTCATTTTAGTGGTCGTATCATAAGAAGTATTGTACCACCATTCTACCAAGGGGAGCCATTGCACCCAGTGGTGTTGTTTGTCTGAAGCAAAACAATGCAAGTAGGTTTACAAACATTTGTTGACTACTTTTGTTTGGCCGTCAAACTAGGGGTGATAAGTTATGTTCATGTTCAGTTGAGTGCTCTGCAATTTAATTAACTCTTGCCAAAATGTGCTAATGAAAGTTGGGTCACGATCAGAGACAATAAAGGTTGGCATGCCATGTAGCTTGAAAATATGATCAAGGAAGACTTGTGATACGAGTGTCGGTGTGAAAGGGTGAGGTAAGGGGAGAAAATGAGCATACTTGGAGAGGCGATCAACCACCATCATGATTACAGACTTGTTCCTAGCTTTAGGAAGGCCCACTATAAAATCCATGGAGATTATTGTCCACGGAGAAGTTGGAATGGGTAAGGGTTGTAGGACGCCTGGAGACTTGACCGTTTCACCTTTATTACGTTGGCACACCTCACCTGCTATGACAAATTGAAGTATATCCTTCTTCATGCCTGCCCAAAAAAAAGAACAACGAGCACAAGCATGTCTTTTGGAAGCCCGAATGACCCGCTATAGTTGAGGAGTGCAACTCATTTAAGAGCCTAGGATTGAGTGTTGAGGAGCGTGAGAGAACCAGGCTATCCTTATATCGGAGAATATTGTCCTACCAAGTGTAGCCAGTGGGAGGATCAGGGTCCTCCTGAATACGTCGAATTAAATTGGAGATAGGCCAGTGCGTTAGCCACTCTTGGTGCACTTCTTCAATCCAATCAGGGACCGGTAAGGATAAAGCAAAGAGGGAGTCACCATCCTCATGTTGCCTTGACAATGCATCTACTACTATGTTATCTTTGCTTTTTTTGTATATGATTTCATAATCATAACCCAAAAAAAAATTCAACCACTTATTTTGATCTATTTTAATCTGAAAATGGTGTCCCAAGAGGTATGGTCGCCAAGTGTGCACCGCATGGAGAATGGCCATCGTTTCTTTTTCATACATAGATCGGCCCAGATTGCGACCACTCAACGCTTGGCTACTAAATGCCAAGGGTCAACCATCTTGGGTGAGCACTGCACTTATACTCGTGTCAAAAGCATTTGATTCCACCACAAAGTTTTTTTTTAAGTCAGGAGTTGCTAGGATAGGGGTAGTGCACATGGCCCTCTTTAACTCTGTGAAGGATTACTCAGCGGTAGGTGTCCAATGAAATGCATTCTTCTTAAGGAGGTCATTCAAGGGCTTAGAAATTTTTCCATAATGGTTGACAAATTTCCTGTAATAGCCGGTGAGACCAAGAAAACCCCTTATGTGCTTTAAGGTCGTTGGGTGCAGCCATTCTTGCATAGCTTATATCTTTTTGGGGTCCACTTTTACCCCATCTCTACTAGCAATGTGCCCCAAGTAGTCCGCTTCGTTGGCGCCAAATGAACATTTGGTATTTTTGACAAACAATTGGTTTTCCTGCAGTAAGTGAAGGAATTTTTCCACATGAAGAAGATGACTATCCCAGGTGCGGCTATAAATGAGGATGTCGTCAAAGAAAACCAAGACAAACCTCTGAAGGTAAGGTTTCAATAGCTTATTCATGAGACTTTGGAAGGTGGATGGAGCAGTGCAAAGGCCAAAAGGCATGACCAATAATTCATAATGTCCCTCATGAGTTTCGAAAGTAGTCTTCGGAATATCTACCTCCTTCATCCAGATTTGGTGATAACCTGAGCGAAGGTCTAATTTGGTGAATACACAAGAACCTTGTAGTTCATCCAGCAAATCATCAATGACGGGAATGGAAAATTTATCTTTGATGGTTAGTTTATTCAGGGCACATGCGCCAAGTACCTTCTTTCTTTAAAACCATCACCATTGGTAAAGAATATGGGCTAGTACTAGGGTGAATTATCCTTGCCTCCAGTAATTCCTGTACTATCTTTTCTATTTCATTTTTTTTAGCAAAGGGATATATGTAGGGATGTACATTGGGGGGTTTATTGCCTGGAAGGAGAGGGATGTTATGATCATGCTCACCCCTTGAAGGAGGTAAGGCTCTAGGAATATCAAATATCTTGGGGTACTTGTCCAATATGAGTTGCGGGCTAGGAGGAACTACCTGAGAGGCATGTTCAGTGACCTAGATGGCATTAAATTGAACAATCACACCATGGTGGCCTTTCTTCAAGAGTTTTTCCATCGTGCGAGAGATGATGATTTCATAAGAGCTCGCTTGGAGACACCCGAGAGTATAGGTCTGAGCTTCTTGGGTGAAGCTCATATATAATTCTTAATAATCCATAGTGATCGGCCCTAGAGTGCAAAGCCATTCCACACCTAATACAATATCACAACCACCCATGGAAATAGAGAACATGTGGGTTTTCAGATGGTAATCACCCATTTGGAGTTTGACATTCTCATAATGCCCCCCACACTTCATAGTACCACCATTAGCGATGAGGATTTGAAAATTAGAAACAGAACGAAAAAAGCAATGAATCTCATTAGCGAGCCTGCGATGAATAAAATTATGGGTGATACCACTATCAATCAACACCACAACTGACCTATGTTTAATGTAGCCCTTGATCTTCAAAGTCTGTGGGGCTGAAATACCTGAGAGTGCAGGAAGCGAGATGACTGGGTCCATGGATTCCATCAGTGTGACAATTGGATCTTCGACAAGATCACTTGGTTGAGCCGCCTCTTGGTTTGAAACCTCATATGATGGGATGTCGTCATAGGAAGAAGAAGTTGAGGCATCAATCTAGAAGAACTTTTGTTCTTGGCATTTATGCCCGGGTGCATACTTTTCATCACAATAGTAGCAAAGGCCTTGCTTGTGATGTTCTGCCATTTCGACGGGAGAGACCTTTTGGACCTTCAAAATTTAGTTCGAAGCAGGGGTATCCCCTGGGCGAGGACGGGTGGTAAATGGAGCCTTTAAGGATGGTGCCTGGAGGATGGTCTCTGCTTACCTAGCTAATTGATATGCATGCAGCCATGTAGTAGGATTATGCATGTTCACATGAGCCTTGATAGCTTCTTTTAGACCACTGATAAAACATTCAAGGTAAAATTCATCAAATAAGCCCTCGGTACGGATAGCCAAATATTCAAATGTCGTGATGAAGTTTGTGACAGATCTATTTTAGCTCAGCTTAGTGAGTTGGCCCAAAAATTATGATTCCCTATCAAAACAGGCACAAACTTCTTTGGAGAACATGTTCCAATTGGGAGGTCCTGGGTAACATTTCTTATGCCACTGCCACCATTACCGACATTCTTGATCAAAGTACAAAACCCCTACATGGAGTTTGGTCTCATCATCTTGAATATCATAAAGGGAGAAGTATTGTTCCATTTGAGAAACCCACCCGACTAGGTTGGAACCATCAAATCTATGCATGTCAAATTTTGGCACCTTATTCCAAGAAGGTGGAGAACCCCAAGGGGAGCGGGAGGACTGAGTATGTTCATAATGAGAAGACTGAAGTTCTTCTGAGTTTGGCTAAACATTCTTACCCCTGAAGAGTTGCACCAATTTGTTGACTTATTGGACAAGGGTTATGGTAAATTCATTACAAATGGAAGCCATGTTGTCTTCAAGTTGTTGTTCCAGGTGGGACATTCAATCCTCCAAGGTTCTTGGGATTGAGAGCGAGTGGTAGGCATGGGGAAAGATTAGATAGCAACGAAGGTGTCAAGATGGAAAAAACAGGCTTAAAAATCACAGGTACCCGATTGATCAGGACAAAGAGAGGAATCCAATGGGATAGGTCTCAAGAAAGGCATCCGAGAGGGGGTTGGGTCCGCAGGAAAAAAAAAGCTTAAAATTGAAGGGCACCACTGCGATCAGAATGAAGAGAGGAATGCAATGGGCTAGGTCACAAATAAGGGTGATGATAAGTCCATGTTTATTTATTTTTTAACTCCTGTGGAGTTATACTCCAAACTGAATAATATTGCAAAGGCAGAATGCCCAAATGCTTAACAGGTCAAAAGATGTAGTAATTTTGCAACCCCAATGCAGACGACAAGGCTGCACTACAATAGATCTTGTATTTTATTTTTCTGTTCTATTCCCAAGGGTTAGGATTTGCAAGGAATATATAGTAAAGGGTTTGCCATGTTTTATAGCTCTCTTATATACGTGTCGGGTCAAACAGTAGTACTCGGCCCAATATCTCAATGCACCAACTAAGGAGGATAGACCATACCCTTAGTCATACTACTCGACTACCCAGGTACTAGAGAGTCACTTCCCGAGTTTTTTTCTCAGGGACACTATAGCATTCAGGCGGTCGATCGATTTATCTATGGAGGGCTCCAGGATGCCTAGGTCGATCCGTATACAGGTGTTGTCTAATGCGCCACCACTCGAAGGGGTACCAACAGGGGTTACAAGGGTAGCCAACAAATGTGCACTTAAGAACCACTTGTATTTTATGCATGTATGACTCCCCGATCGCAGGTTTATGCCTGTAACGACAGATCTATGTAGCTTAAAGACATCGGAATATATCTCTACCCTGAAAAAATTTAGCCCACAAGTCTTGCCCTAGAAAGAGCTATGATATCACTTGCAATATTCTTGATACAATTTATTATGTAGAACAAAAAATATCTAGAAGGCAATGACAAAATAATAATGATATATCCAAAAAAATATCAAAAGAACACCAAAATAACACCAGAATAATCACCAAGAAGAGCAACTTTATTATGATAGCAATGTTCACTTGCCTCTTCGAGGGGGAAACTTCCAGCAAAGCAGAGCTCTATTACAATAATCTCAAAGACAAAATATCCAATGCCTCATGCTATCCCCATTTTGTGGATAACTAAGGAGATTATGTCTCGAGACCCTCAAGTTGCAGATATGGAGTGTCGAGAAGACTGCATGGCCAACAATACCCTTTTGCACAGTTGGAAACCCCACTCACCACCACAAATGGTCACAGATTTGCAGATGGAATCCACCACATCAACTGGCTTTCGAAAGGCAATGGGCCTTTTTCCATGAGGTACAAGTCATAATTATGGTGAGCATCATTTCAATATTTAAGCCAGTTGAGTATGTTGTATCTTAGACTACTCTAGATTTCATGATATATGCTTGGAAATTATGCCTTTTTCCTTGCTTCACCTTGGTGGTTGAGATTGTGCGCTAGTAAGTGGTCTTGCTTGGGGATGGGTTTGCTACTAGGAAATCCCTTAAAGAGCCATTGTACCATTCTCGACCATACTAAACACTTTCCATCATTATTCCCTTCCATTTCCTTATCTCTTGGGATTTTTGGGTGTATTGACCCAAGAAGGGGTTGTCCATAATTCTATTGAAAGAAGGGGTTGAAGCCCCAGAGGAATTGATGTTGGGTAAAATATAAAAGGCTTGTATGAACCTTCGAGATGCTTCACCCAGGGATCACCCAAGAAATTAGTTAAAAACTAATCTTTGAGTAAAGGAGACCCACAATATAATAAAAAATGCTTAAAAGGTTAGTTGAAGGATAGGAGGTCACATCACGAGCCAACCTATCACATCCATAAATATCTAGTGGTATGACATTTCCATCATCTGGTCACCAAACCAGGTTAATGGCTCTCAGTTGCATGGTTGAGAGAAAGGTGGTCTCATCATGAGCCAACCTTCTCATTTCCAATAGGTGTTTGTGGGTGACATTGCCATTATTTGGTCACCACGCCAGGGAAGTGACCTTCAACCTCTCCTTAAAATTATGAAAGAATAAAACAATGGAAAAGAATGGGCTTGGAAAAAGTGCATTGCAGAAAAAGGTAGCACACACCCTCTACAAAGGCACCCATGAATGAGACACTATGACCCCTTGTATGTCATGATCCCTATTCCCATTGGGTCTTGACCCCAACCACCTCACCTACTTTACATGGCTTGAAGAGGGATCTCTTGGAAATTTTCTTTAACCTAGGGAAAGATCTACCCAATAGGACACCTTGTCAACCCTCCCATGTTTAATCTTGATAAGTCGCATAGTGTCTTTGAGAAGTTAATTGTTATATATAGTAGTCTTTGATGCACATGCTTAGGTGGTTCATTTATTGATTGGATTCACTTATCATGATGTTATGACTTGAGATCCTTGGACGGTGTGCTTGTTTGTCTCTGCAAGACCTAGCTAGTGGATAGTTTTGGAATAACAAGCCTATATTGGGCCTCCATGGGGCTTGGAGCCCACAGGTGGATTCTAAGGGCCCACACGTCGGATGAGAAAGATCAAACTTGAAAGGCCTTAAATATGACTTGGACGATGTATCTTAGCCCCCACATGCCAAACGTTTTGCATAGGAGAGGTAAAACGTCTCCTTTTTTAGCATGATGTCATCTAGGGGGTTAGGGCTTGGCGGTGGTGTTGCCACTCTTTGGCACATGGATGTTTTGAGGAGGATGAAGCCTTGGCCATGAGGAGATTTCATAGATGTTTGACATGTTGATCCAGATTATTTTCGGAATGAAATGAAACAAATAAATTACAATGAAATACTCAAGAAAATTTCTAGAAACTGAGAAATACAACAATACTTGATTTTTATTAATGAAAGAATTGTAAAGAGACTATAAAAATACAGAGTGCAAGACTCACTAGAATGGTGGCAGATTTATCTATGAGCAGAGATGTGATGGCTATGCTCATTCGCAAGAAGTTGATTCCAATGAGGCTTTGAAGGCCCTTTTATGATAAACATGAATGCCAAAATCCTAGACATCCAAAAACCTAACTCTAGGATATGAAATGCCAAAATTCATGTGGGCCTCGTTTGGATAAGTTAGTACATTAACTTCCCGTGGTCGTAACTTTTGCATATGATCTCCATTTTAGGCACGTGATAGCCTGTTGGAAAGGTCTTTTCGAGAACTGTGAATTATCTCATCAATCTCTAACTTCGTTTACAATTTGAGTGTGGCACGCCAAGAAAACACTGTTTAGGGCCCCAAAACAACCCTGAAAGTACATCAAGATGTGTTGACCTGAAAAAATATAAAACAATCCAGTTGGATTAGGTGGGCGGCCACCGGTATCCACTTGGAAGATGTCTAGGGCTTCAAATAGCCCCTACAGTGTAGAACCCACAATTACAAAGAAGTATAGAAGAACGTGTTGAACTAAAAATTGACAAGAGGAGCCAATTGGAATAGGTGGATGGCCACTAATATCCACTTGGATCAATCCTCGTCCCTTAGGAAGCAATGGTATCCATTGCGTTGACTTCCCAGGGAAGAGGGAAAACCATTTTCTGAATCTGAATCTTCGTGAGTTGCGTGCCTTGTTGGAGAAGTTGTATTGCTTGGCTTGTGGAAGACTATCACAAACCTGTTGCTAGTGGGATTGAATATGTTCCACCAACCTTGGTTTGATGGGGCATTGTGTAAGCATCATTGTAGGTGAAGAAACAATATCTTCTTTCTCTTCAACAATTTATTTTTGTTGGATAGAAGGTGTTCAGGCTGCAATGGTTGTAGTGGTCTTCTGTGCATCCTTTGAACAAATTGTGAAAAGGATGAATTTTGCGGTATGATAGATTACTTTGTGGCACTGTTTTGGTGGAGCAGTAGTCGGAATTACCTCTGGTATCCTATAGAGCTAACCTCCTAGAGTAATAATGACACTACGGGGTCTAGACTCATAGACAACATGATGTTTCCACATATATGGTTGGCCCAAAACAACATCACAGACATCAAGAGAGGAAATATCACACACTACCTCATCCTTGAAGGGTCGGATGCCATAGGACAGGCGACACTGTTGGCTGACATGAAGATCTCATTCCTTGTGAAGCCACCCGATGTTGTATGGCTACGGGTGTGGTGTTGTCGACAACCCCAACTATTTGACGACTTTAGTTGAGATGAGGTTCTTCTGGATGCCTTTATCAACAATGAAATGCAACGGGGTCCCCTTCACCCACATTTGTGAATGGAAGAGGTGCTCCCCCTCTTCAGGATCTACCGGTTCTTCTGGTTGAATTGTTGTGGTCATGACAGTAGCAGTGGGGTCTGCGTCGATAATCTGTTTGTTTTCAATATTTTTTGGATCGGATTTCGAATCAGGGTTCGGCTCTGTGTCTTTCACCTTGGCCACCAATGACTGTTTCGAGCGACATTCATTGGTGTTGTGCTAGGGGATTTTGTGGAAGTCACACCACTTCCTAGTGTCATTCTTCGTCTTTCCTTTACCCTTCCTATCATATGTCTTGGACTATTTTTTTAGAGGCTATTGGTTAGGGCCATCTTTACCATGCTTTGGTTGTTGCAGATTTGCAGTCCCAAATTCCCCTTTTTTTTGGTGCCTAAATTTCTTCTCAATTTTGACAACATATCGATACACAACTCCCAGTGATGAGATGTTTAGGAAATCTATTTCGGTTTGGATGTACCTATGCAGAGCCCCATGGTATTTCAAAACCAAATGTCACTCAGAGTCTTTTCCATCTTGGTGCGCAAGGTATGGAACATATTTTTGAACTCTGGCATGGTTTGGCTCTTCTCTTGCCGCAGTGTGGTCCATCTCATGTATTGGTTTTTATAATTATCGACATGATAGTATTGTTCTTTGACCGCATCCATAAAATAATCCCAAGTGGGCTCGACCCCATATATTCCAGATTCCTCTATGAAATTTTGCTCCGAGTAAGTTTCCCACCAATGTTTGACATGGGGGAGAACCTTGAGGAGTGCGAAGGTGATATTTTCCCTATTGAGAAAATTTTGAGCAAAGAGATAACCTTCTAATAGATTTAACCATTTTTGTAGGGCATCCACATCTATCTGACCTTCAAATATGTGAATATAAAAATCAACTTGTACCTTTAAGGGAAAGGTTCCTCCAAAATGGTCTTGATGAAGATGTGTTTGTTGCTATCGACATACGTTGAATGATGTATGCAAAATTCTCCATCATTTCGTCCCTCTATCGCGCGAGAGCTTGCTCAAGCAACAAGTTAATAGAATCTCGTGATCTGTTGTTTTTCTTTTCTACCGCCATCGAGGGTTTCTTGGGTGTGCAAGAGTGATTGTCCTCAAGAGAGACCATCTCGAGACCCGTCTGGCTATACTTGGACCTAGTCGGGGACATGCGCTGAAAAAAAATCAAGAGCAGCCTGCTCCGATACCACTGATCCGGGTTATTTTTGGAACGAAATGAAGCAGATAAATTACAATGAAATACTCGTGAAAATTGCTAGAAACAGAAAAATACAACAATACTTGATTTCTATTAATGAAATAATTGTAAAGAGACTGTAAAAATACAGAGTGCAAGACTCACTAGAATGGTGGTAGCTTTATCTCTGAGAAGAGATGTGATGTCTTTGCTCATTCGCAAGAAGGTGATTCCAATGAGGCTCTAAAGGCCTTTTTATGATAAACATGAATGCCAAAACCCTAGACATCCAAAAACCTAACCCTAGGAGATGAAACACCAAAAGTCATGTGGGGCCCGTTTGGGTAAGTTAGTACATTAACTTCCGTCGTAACTTTTGCATATGATCTCCGTTTTAGGCACGTGATACCCCATTGGAAAGGTCTTTTCGAGAACTACACATTGTGTCGTCAAACTCTGACTCTATCTACAATTTGACTGTGGCACACCAAGAAAACATTGTTTAGGGCCCCAAAACAACCTTGGAAGTACATCAAGATGTGTTGACATGAAGACATATAAAATAAACCAGTTGGATTAGGTGGGAGGCCACTAGTATCCACCTGGAAGATGTGTAGGGCTTCAGACAACCCCGTAAGTGTAGAACCCACAATTACAAAGAAGTAGAGAAGAACGTGTTGAACTAAAAAATAGCAAGAGGATCGAGTCGGAATAGGTGGGTGGCCACCAATATCCACCTGGATCAATCCTCTCCCCTTAGGAAGCAATGGTCTACATTGCGTTGAATGCCCAGGGAAGAGGGAAAAGCATTTTCTAAATCTGAATCTTAGTGAGTTGCGTGCCTTGTTAGAGACATTGTATTGCTTGGCTTGTGGAAGATTGTCACAAACCTGTTGCTAGAGGGTTTGAATCTATTCCACCAACCTTGGTTTGATGGGACATTTTATAGGCATCATTGTAGATGAAGAAACAATATCTTCTTTCTCTTCAACAATCTATTTTTGTTGGATAGAAGGTGTTGAGGTTGTAGTGGTTGTAGTGGTCTTATGTGCATCCTTTGAAGAGATTGTGAAGAGGATGAATTTTGCGGTATGAGAGATTACCTTGTGACACTGTTTTGGCGGAGCAGTAGTCAGAACTACCTCTAGTATCCTATAGAGTTGACTTCCTAGATTAATAATGACACTACGGAGTCTAGACTCATAGACAACATCATGTTTCCACATATATGGTTGGCTCAAAACAACATCACAGACATCAAGAGGGGAAATATCACACACTACCTCATCCTTGAAGGGTTGGATGCCATAGGACAAGCGACAATGTTGGTTGACACAAAGATCTCATTCTTTGTGAAGGCACCCAATGGTGTATGGTTGTTGGTGTGGTGTTGTCGACAACCCCAACTATTTGACAACCTTAGTTGAGGTGAGGTTCTTCTGGCTACCGTTATCAACAATGAAATGCAACGCGATCCCCTTCACCCACATCTATGAATGGAAGAGGCACTCTCCCTCTTCAGAATCTACTGTTCTTTTGGTTGAATTGTTGTGGTCATGACAGTAGTAGTGGGGTCTATGTCTATGATCTGTCTATTTTTAATATTTTTTGGATCAGATTTTGAATCAGGATTCTACTCCGTGTCTTTGACCTAGGTCACCAATGATTGTTTCAAGCAACATTCATCAATGTTGTGCTAGGGGGTTTTATTTAAGTCAGACCACTTCCTAGTGTCATTCTTCGTCTTTCCTTTATCCTTCCTATTCTATGTCTTGGACTGGTTTTCTAGAGGTTGTTGGTTAGGGTCGTCTTTACCATGCTTTGGTTGTTGCAGATTTTCAGACCTGGATTCCCCTTTGTTTTGGTGCCTAAATTTCTGCTCGATTTTGATAACATATCGATAAGCATCTTCCAATGATGAGATGTTTAGGAAATCCATTTCAGTTTGGATGTACCTATGCATAGCCCCATGGCATTTCATAACTAGATGTCTCTCAGATTCTTTGATATCCAGCTTGGTGCACAAGGTATGGAAAGTATTTGTGAACTCCGACACTGTTTGGCTCTTCTCTTGCCGCAATGTGGTCCATCTCATGTATTGGTCTTCATAGTTATCAATAGGATAATACTTTTCTTTGACCACATCCACAAAAAAATTCCAAGTGGGCTCAACCCCATATATTCCAGATTCCTCTATGGAACTTTGCTCCCAGTAAGTTTCCCACCAATGTTTGACATGGAGGAGAGCCTTAAGGAGTGTGAAGGTGATCTTTTCCCTATCGGAAAAAATTTGAACAGAGAAATAACCTTCTAATATATTTAACCATTTTTCTAGGGATCTGCATCTATCTGACCTTCAAATACGGGAATATCAAAATTAACTTGTACCTTTAAGGGAGAGGTTCATCCAAAATGGCCACTTGATGAAGATGTGCATGTTGTTATCGGTAGATGTTGAAGGATGTGTGCAAAATTCTCCATCATTTCTTCCCTCTGTTGCGTGAGATCTTGCTCAAGCAACAGGTTAATAGAATCTTGTGCTCTGTTGTTTTTCTTTTCTGTCGCCATCGAGGGTTTCTTGGGCGTGCAAGAGTGATTATCCTCAAAAGAAACCAGCTCGAGACCCGACTGACTATACTTGGACCTCATAGGGGACATGCACTGAAAAACGATCAAGAGCAGCCTACTCTGATACCATTTATCCAGATTATTTTCGAAACGAAATGAAGCAGAGAAATTACAATGAAATGCTCAAAAAAATAGCCAGAAACAGAGAATTACAACAACACTTGATTTCTATTAATGAAAGAATTGTAAAGAGACTGTAAAAATACAAAGTGCAAGACTCGCTAGAATGGAGGCAACTTTATCTCTGAGAAGAGATGTGATGACTACGCTCATTTGCAAGAAGGTGATTTCAATGAGGCTTTAAATGCCTTTTTATGATAAACATGAATGCCAAAACCCTAGACATCCAAAAACCTAACCCTAGGAGATGAAACGCCAAAAGTCATGTGGGCCTCATTTGGGTAAATTAGTACATTAACTTCTTGAGGTTGTAACTTTTGCATATGATCTATGTTTTAGGAGCGAGATAGCCTGTTGGAAAGGTCTTTTCAAGAACTACACATTATCTCATCAAACTCTGACTCTATTTATAGTTTGACTGTGGCACACCAAAAAAACACTTTTTAGGGCCCCAAAATGGCCTTGGAAGTATAGCAAGATGTGCTGACATGAAAACATATAAAATAATCCAATTGGATTAGGTGGGAGGCCACCAGTATCCACCTAGAAGATGTGTAGGGATTCAGATAGCCCCGGAAGTGTAGAACCCACAATTACAAAGAAGTA
>JASDQU010438046.1:4075-14979 GCA_032191745.1 Picea mariana | reverse complement strand
ATGCCAAAGATGCTTCAAAACAAATTGTTGAGAAAGACTCAAAATAGTTGTAGTACAAAGAGGCACGCGTATTCAGTGTCTTGAAATTGTTGAAAATATGGATATGTTGCGGAACCTGGGTGACTAGTAACAGTGGTATCCATCAACGAACATGGGAGGAAAACAATAAGTGGCGCAGTGGAAAGAGAGGAAGAAATCACTATTTACGACCCCTAAGAGGTATGTCTCAAACTCTGAGGTCGTGCAATGTTTGTATTTTTTCCCATATAATTGGGAGCCAACACCCAGGGTATTTTTTTCCTAGGTAATTTTTGGCGAACATCGAAATTCTTGTCTATTTACTTCAAATAATATAATATGCAAATGCCATTTTCTACCTACACAAAATAAGGCATTTCAAAAAGTGGTTTTCTCTTTAGATAATATAATATGCAAATGCAATTTTATACCTATACAAAATAAGGCATTTCAAAAAGTGATTTTCCTTGAGAAAAGAGACGTGGGTCGGTGCTACACAAGTTGTACTTGTTCCACACTCGATATCCAAACTCCTTAATATACTCCATGCTTCTTTGCATTGAAGAGAAGAACCTAGACTAGAACCAATTCTCAGTGAATTCTAGCAATCCATTGAGTTCATTTGGTGATTATAGTTCTGAATGAACCTTTGGCACACATTAATTTCTTGCAGAGAATCATGATATACTTGCAATAAGTTTCTTTGTAAGTTTACTTATGCATTTTTTGAAATCAAGTTGAATTTTCTTGTAAACAGGTGTATTTTCGATGGAAGTTAGACAATCCTCATTTGTCTAGTCTACAAAGTTGATTTAGCATTGTAAAGGAAAGGTGGAGTTGCAAGAAACCCTGTGAGGTCTATTTCTATCTCTAAAATGGATCGACGTGAGGAGTTGTTAGAGTTAATGAACACTCTAATATTCTCTTTTGTGGACAATATAGTCACCACTAATCGAGCAACTCCACAGTCTGTTGTGACTTTCTTTTAGGTTTCACAAGCCAAAGAAACATTACTTCAAACTTAGACTCGACTTCGTCATGATGCTCTTGATATAAACAATCTTCGACAACATTCTCAACTAGCTTCATGTTTCGAATTCCCATCAATTAAGAAACAACAAGCGAGCATAACAAACAAGAGTGATTGGTTTGTGGTTTTCCTTAAACCACCACTTAGTAGAAGACTTACAACTTCTTATAGACAATGTTTTTTGGTTTCCCTTAAATCTCCACTTGGTAGAACAATTTTAGTTTCTTCTACATCACAGTTTATGGTAATATTTAAACTAGGATTCAATAGCACTTCCAATGATCAAAAGACATCAACTTCAACTTCAACCTATATCTAACTTAGCAAATGTTTTAGGAACCATTGAGCCTAGAATAGGTTCCAGAGTATGTATTCATCCCTAAACCACCATATTGGTTTGTGGTCTTCCTTAAACCACCAGATTGGTTTGTATTCTTCCTTAAACCACCATGACCACTTATTAGAATACATCAACTGGTGTTATCCATTCGATTTGTCATCATCCCAAAACCACAAGATTCAGAGAGAATATTCAACCATCAACAACTACAAAGATCCAGATTTTTAGCTTCCCACTTTCAGATATCAACTCTCAAATTGGAATCATAAACACCCCTTCAGATTAACTGGGGAATGTTAGAAACCTAACCAATGCAAAGAAGGAATATGAAATGAAAAGTGAGTCTAATGGTCATTGGATTCCATGTGACCACTTGAAACATGAATCCAAAGGTCAAGCTCAATGTATTTATACTTGTACCATATTGATTAATAAATGGAAAATCATGTTTATTTGATCTCTTGTGTCCAACAAACGTAATGACAAGAAAATGACTATTCCTTTCTCCTTTCTTTTAAGTTATGAAATGAAAATACAAAGAAATATGGACTCAAAATGGAGTTGTAATAGACATTGAAGCTTAGATTTCTACTTCTTCTACTATGCTCACATTGTCTCACTACTTTCCTATGATTAACTATGGAATAACCTTGTATCAAAAAAAAAGAGGAACAAAACCCCTTCCTCTCCTAGTGACTTGGTATTTAACATGTGTCAATAGCCTTATAGGATTAGTGTTAATGTTTTTGAATGATTCAGGTCTTTATTATTAAGGTTGGGGTTTTAGACCCTCTAGAATCTTCTTTCCAGTCCACACATGACTAGTTTGACATGTGTGAGTAATGAGAGTTGACATGGAATCCACTAGTTACTTTGGTGGTCAAGTCATTTATGAACTTATGGGAGAAATAACTTCCTCATACAAACTATGATTTAGGTGATATTTGTTGGGTATGTGCTATATTCTTTGCATGTGTGTGTGTGCGCATGTCAGATTCAACAACTGTGTCTCATGATCCCATCTTCCTTCATCCTTTGTGTCATGTACGTCAAGAAATTTCCTCGGGGGTCCTAGGGGGGCAAGTTCCCCCCCCTGGTTACGCGCACCGTTTGGGGCACTGCCCTGAAATGTTTTTTTTGGGTAGTTTTTGCTATTTTAACAGATTTTGCTATTTTTGGTGGTTTTCTAATTTAATCCAAGATTAATGGATTAGGATTTTGGTAGTTATGGAATACCTAAAATATTGTATATATTGTATTGTGAATGATCAAATTAGTGCAATGAATATTTGAAATGTGAGACACCAAGGAAGGATGGTTTTCTCTTGGTTAATGATTTCCAACGTAAATATCTATGTACTGTGTGTATGAGCCATTGATTAATTTATTTTTTTCTTAAGAATTTGTATGCATTTCTTTACGTCACAGATTTAAAACTTGCAATATTTTCATCATTGGAAATATATTGATGTGTAGAATATAGTTGGGGCTTGGCTAAGAATTATGTTCATAAAATTTTCTCCCAAAGTATTTCATTTTATACCTAAACTAGGACCTAGAAATTTCACGATCACAAACCACCAAAACCATACATACTCCTAAAATGGTCCCTATAAATCCATGGGTGTAATTTTTCCACTCGAAAACTACAAGAATAGATGAATAATTATAGAGTGATGTATTCCAAATCATACCTCCCTATTCAAGGAAGATTTTTCTTTCTAAAATATTTTATTGAAGGATATGAGGAAACTTTTTTGAGCTACGTTATCCTTTGAGAACCATTTATCCTTTCTTAGATGTTGTCCTTTAAAATTAAGCTAGCATATTTTTTTCACCTCGATATAACATTCTAGACTTCTTCTCTTAAATTCTATCATCTGCTAACTTTTCTTGCGCTTCTAGTTCCATGGCCTCTATGTTAGGTAATATTTTCCCCTCATTTTCTCGATCTAGAAGTGATGGCTCATAGAGTTTCATGTTATCCACATTCATTGTTTAGAAAATGTTCATTCATGGAGGTAGATTGAGTGTACATGTATTATCGCCTACTTTTTCCAATACTTTATTAGGATCATATATAAATGTTTAATATTGTTATCAAGATTCGATAGTCTTTCCTTATTAAGATGGAAACAAACTTGGTCTCCTACCTTAAATGTATTATCAATTTCGTTTTGATCATGGAAGGCCTTAGATTTTTTTTTTGACTTCTTAAATGTCCCCTCTACTTGCAAATTGATCTACCTAATAATTTTAATAACTATTTTATCCTTCAATGCTTCTCTTATTGTTCCTTCCCTCTCTTCTAAAGATGAAGGAGTTAAATATTAAAATAATGTCTCAAAAGGGAAATTAATGGTAGAAATGTGGAATACTCTATTATAAGAGTATTGAATTAGATCAAAATCTTTTCCTAGGTTCTTGAATGATTTTGATTGTAACCCATTGAAAGATAAACCAATGCCATGTTCACCATTTCCATTTTCCCATTCATTTTTGGATGGAAATCCATAGATTTGTTCAACATGGTGTCCATATTCTCCAAAGTGTAGTCCAAAAGACACTATGGAAATCCAATTTCTTTGTTTTAGACGATGCTCCTTTCTATCCCTACAATGTGCACCAAAACCCTTTTAAAAAACATGGTTTATGGATATTGTCCCCTAATGGAACTTCTTCAAGGAATGTTAATATGAACCTATTTAAGCATGTTCACTACCATAAATTGATATGTGTCCCCACTCTTTTATTTGAAAACCACCCACAACATCCATGGAGATTCTACCCCATGCTCTAGTAGGTAGAGGTAAGGGATGGCGTAAAACTCACTTCATGTTACTCGGTTTCTTAGTACACAAGGTATACATCCATTAATAAACTAAGACACCTATTCTTGCATAATGTCACAATGCGTATACCTATGTAAGTTGGCCACTATTTCCGCAACAACAAAATGGTCTATGAAGAAATCCATCCATGGGATGGTATCCAACCTTTCTATTACCTTCTTCTTGACAAACATTGCCTTGTAGTTTCTAAAATACCTCCTTGAAGTCCTCATATTCTATGCATTAATATTTGTATGCATCATGGTTCAAGTTATCCATGTGCATAAGAGCACCCAAATCAATGGTATTGGGTGTGGGTTTCCTTTAAAGCAGTTTTTCCAACATGTTAGTGCCATCCTTCTTATAATTGATATGAAATTAATGAAAAACTCCCATCTGATTGTAGTGTCTTATTTGTTGAATCTTACTAGAGGACTACAAATGGATCATTGTATGGTTTCCTTGAATATCAAAGAGTGCATCTATTTTTTAATATCTTTGATTGGAGCATACAACTCCTTGTCACATGGTGGGTGGTTTACTGCTCCAATATGAAATATTTTAGAATGATGGCATACAGATTACCCCATTTCATAAAGGCCATTTGCATAGCATATCTAGTTGGATTGTCTCCACTTCAAAGTGCTTCTACAAATTGAGCAATGCAATAATTAGTAAAATTTTAACCTTTTGTCAGAACACTTCAAAATCCCTTTGTTAATTATTTATGCATTGGAAGCTCTTGTATCTTTTTGTTATAGCATGAGGTGGTGCAACCTCAACTAAAATGAATAATATAAAATTTCAAAGTTATTGTGCTAGTTTCAAAAATATCATAACTTCAGTGACATTAGTAGGAGTTGGGAACTTAATGATAGCCACCATCTTCATAGGATAAATCTAGAGTTCCCCTCCATTAATCACATACACAATGTACACCAAGGAAAATTGGGAAACCTCATGTTTCTTAAGTTTTTCCAATAGTTGATGTTTCTTCAATGTCTTTAGAACTTACATGAGATGCGAGATATGCTCCTCCTACATAGAGAGAAAAGTTAATATATTGTCCAAGTACAATATTAGAAATCAGACTAGAAAGGGATGTAATAGATCATTTATCAAATGCATAAATATAGCCAGATCAGTATATAAAGAAAAAAGATTTATCAACCATTCATATAAACCTACCTCAATTTAAATGCTATCTTCCTAGTGTATTATTCTTTTACTCATACTTGGTGGTATCCCAATTTGAGATCCAACATGGTGAAGTACTTTGCATGTTGTTGTTGATATAATAATTCAATGATCATGAGTAGAGGGTATTGATTCTTTTGGGTGATACTATTCAAATATTTTTAGTTGATACACATTCTCCAAGTCCTATCCTTGTAGTATGATGATAGGTAACCCATAAGGTGAGTTACTTTGTTGATTTACCCCCTTCTCCAATAACTACTAGAACTTTTTCTTCACTTGTTATGCTTCCAATATGGAGTATGTATACAATCCTATGTTTGGTAATGGTGAGTCAAGAGATAGTTATATCTCTTGATCCTATTCTCCTTTAGTTGATAACCCTTTAAGATCTTGGAAACCTCTATGTGTATCTTCAAAATATCCTCAAGATAGTGTTTCTCCTCTTTTTTACATCCCTCTAGGCGTGGATTTAAGTTGATTGGTTAATATCAGTGTTGATTCTATCTCAAAAAGAGATATAAGAAAATTGTACTTGGGATAATGATTTTATTTTCTTGGTTCACACTTACCAAAGATATCTTGGATTTACCATTGTGTGAATTATTGACAAAGTTTTTCCAATCCTTCAACAAGAAATATTGATTTTCTCTCATCATTAATATTGCATCCCTCATGTGTTATATTCTTTGCATGGTTATACCCATGTATTGTTTTCATATGTCAAGGGGGGTTGTAGGAAGGGTCGACTAGGCCTCCCCTACTTGGGTGTTTAGGGTTGGATCTCGTTTCAATTTGTCTTGGTCTTTTTTGGGTTTTCTTCTTGCCCTGTTTTGTTTTCAGCCAATGGTTTTTGTCCCATTGTAATGTAATTTCGGTTAAGGGATTAGGGTTTTAATATAATTTGAGTGAACAAATTTTTGTTTTTATGATCGAGAATAGCTAAAATTTATTGTCTTATGTATAGAGAAGTTAATATAATGAATAATATAGAGGTGTGGCTCTGATTTTTGCTACTTTTCCATGTTAAGGGTTTCCATTATAAATCTTTATGTACTATGTGTATTCCATTCTTGTTATTTTTATTTTTATTAATAATTTCTATGCATTATTTCACTTTGAGTGTTTAAAACATACACCATTTACATGTAGGGTCTTCAAAACATTACACCACACCCATAAAGTGGTACCACATCAACATCTGCTTCATCAATGTAATTTTCACATATGGAAATTTTTATCTTACAATGATTAGTGACCCTAGTAATCTCTACATGATGATTTTAATGTGTATGTGAAATAATGGTATTGAACTTACAATCTGATCTTACCTGCTTGATCATTTTCTATAATGTTGGCCTATGAGATAGAATGGAATAGAGAACTCATATTTGTCTTCTTGACATAGATCATAATACAAAAGAGTTTAGTAATCTCCTTCTCTTCCTTGGTATGTAGGTTTATTAGGTTAATATCTTTCTGCACTATAATGGTTACAATCTATTCATCTACATCTAAGTTCTCTATACTTAGTTCACTTAATCAACGGTTAGTATTCTCTTCCCCTTGACCTCCTTCTTGTGGTTCTTTAGATTCAAATCTAGATTTAGATTCCAACACCTCTATTCAATATGAACATTAATATTATCATGGCTATGTTGATTTCTTTCATCATTGCATTGATCTGAAGTGATTTCTATCTCCTTTCCCATTTTTTCCCACTTCTTCTTTCCCTCCTTGGGTGTTTCTTTCCCTCCTTGGGTGTTCCTTATTGATGTTTTTGCTTGGAACCATTTATATGTATTTATTTCTTATCCATATCTACATATCATTCTTTTCCATAGTCCTCATCAATGGCACTATGTTTATAGGACACCACTTTTATCCTTAAATGATTTTGGAGACCACACAAATACTTCAGAATTACATATTGAAAATATTCCAAATGTAATGTATCACTTTATAAACTTAGTGGTGTAGTTTCATAGACTTTACCCTTGATATTGTTGAAAGTATTAACAAGAGATCCATGAATATATTTCTACCAATACTGAAAAAAAAAAAGAACTCGATAAGGGTTTGAAACACCTCCCACGTATTTACTAGGGCATCACCCTCAAACTTAAGAGTCTTTGTATCACTTTCCCACTAAGCTTGGGCATGGTGCTTTCACATCAATCAATATAACGATATATTTTCACTTCTCCTATGTTATGGAAACTGAAATATTCTTCTAATAGTTACAAACAACCATTAATTAAGCTTAACAACATTGATCTAATCTTAATAGGTTTCATGTTTACTATTTCCTAATCTTAATAGGTTTCATGTTTACTATTTCTTTCCATTTGAATAGAAATTAAGAAGAGGTGATTCTAGAATTTGCTCGCTCTTTCTTTATCTCTTTCACGTTCCCTTCTTTGTCTTCACGTTCCCTTCTTTCCATTTGAATAGAAATTAAGAAGAGGTGATTCTAGAATTTGCTCTCTCTTTCTTTATCTCTTTCACGTTCCCTTCTTCGTCTTCATATTTCTTGTTAGAGCTATGAAAATCCTTGAAAGGTTTAATATTTTTCTCTAGATTTTCCAGCAGTATCAACATGTGGAAATAGATGTAATAGACTTGTGCTTCTGTCTTTGCAAATATCTTGTCTTATTCGATTCATGCTTTGGATTTCTATTATACTCTTTTACCATGGATAGGGTTCAAGACTTCCTTATTTTAATCAATTTTTGGATTTTACAATATCTCATAAAAATCTAAAATAAAATTACATGACTGTGATTTATAAAATAATGCAGATATTTCGCTCGATTTTTTTATCAGAATATATCTTCAAAGTTTCTCCAAAATATCTATTATGTAGAGTTTGCTTATTATTCTAATTTAATATTATAAGTATAGCATTCAAATTATTAAAATACATACATTATGAACATAATAAAATAAATTAAAAAAATAAATAACACACCATTTATCTAATTCCTAAAAATTTAATATAAAAAAAAATTAACCAAAAGGTGAGGACTATGTCTTTCTATTTTCTTCTCACATTAAAGAAAAATAATACATACATTATGAACATAATAAAATAAATTAAAAAAATAAATAACACATCATTTATCTAATTCCTAAAAATTTAATATAAAAAAAAATTAACTAAAGGTGAGGACTATGTCTTTCTATTTTCTTCTCACATTAAAGAAAAATAATACATACATTACGAACATAATAAAATAAATTAAAAAAATAAATAACACACCATTTATCTAATTCCTAAAAATTTAATATAAAAAAAAATTAACCAGAAGGTGAGGACTATGTCTTTCTATTTTCTTCTAACATTAAAGAAAAATAAAATCACTATAAAGTTGTGATAGACATTGTGACTTAAATAGATACTATAATTCTTGTACTTCCCCTATTATACTTACAATATTCCACTCATTCACTCTTCTCAACTATGAAACAACAAAGCAATACAATAGGAATGAAATTCACACCATATCCAAAATCAGAAAATTTACATCTTGTTGGAGAGGTTTTCCAGGGAAATGAAGATTGCAGAGTATCTTTTCAATAAAAGATTATTTAATGATGTCGATGAGAACCTGAAAGATCAAATTCTTGGATTCCATAGCAATACGCTGGCACTTAGGTATGGACAATTAAAATTCTACCCAAGAATGACTATCCGAGTTATGAAAACCTACAAATTTGTGGTAGTTTTCACTCTGCAGCCAAGTTTATTTCCAAGATTACAGAAAAAGAAGTTGTAGTTAGAGATGCTAAGCAGCACCATTGCGATCGCTTGAAGGACATATTGAGTTCTTATACGGATTATCCTTTATAAATTTGAAGTAAGCTATGAATATATGTTGCACAAGTTATCAAGAACATTGAAGTCTGTGGCGACTTTCACAAAAATTCATTTCCAAGATTCTTACATAAGAAGCTATTGTGAGAGATCCAAACCGTTGCAATCATTTCAAGAATGAAAGGTATTCTTTGGGAGAGTTGATTATGGGAAAACAAATCTATAAACATTGTCCTGCATTAGATAAAGATTAAGTATATTCTACATGTTATGTCAGCTGCAAGGGAGAAAGTGCTATTTCAATCTCTGAAGTCGGGGTTGGGAGAGCAAGTTTTCCAATTTTGTTGGGAGAATAAATGTGGAGAACCATATTATATGTTAGGATGAAATCATGGATATACGGTTGCAACATATTGTATTGGCATAACATAGAAAGAGATAAATGTGGTGGCTGGCAATTTATGACATTCAAAACAAACAATTCTACATGTTAGGAATTTTGTATTGTTACATTTTGGTTGTTTTGAATAAGATGGGCTAATACAAACACGTAGCATTATCGTAGATTCTCAATTTGGTGTTAGTGGTGTAAGTCATGGAGTAGAGGATGTAAGTATGCACAATGAAATTGCGGAGGGAATCCATCCGTATTGTAATAAAAGGCATCCTTATACTCTAGAAATTGAACAAGAATGTTGTCAGCACTTGCATAGCAAACATGGAGATGAGGAATTTGTTATTTGCTGCAAAAAGAAAAGTTGTAGCACATACTCGTAATGTCTAGGCTCCATTTGCTTCTTCATGAATCCATTTGAATACGGCATCCTTGGAAGAGCTATTATGATTTACAACTATGGTAAGGGCGGATTGGATCAAGCACTACAAAATTGAATTTAATTATTGGGAATTTTATTTGGAAAGGGAATTTAGATTTATACTTTGTAAACAAACTTAAATCAAGTATGTATCCTTGTGTCTCTCATGTTTTAATTTGATATTTGGGATTGAGAAAGAAAACTCAATTTATAATAATTGGAATAGCAAGATGTGGATGCCAAACCTTCTTGTAAAGACGACACTGTTGGATTTGTGTATATGTATATGTAACTTTGTTAGATTTGTGTATATGCAACTCTTGAATCCATAGTTCTATGATATTTCTTGGCCAACTTGTGCTAGAACCCTGGAAGAATAGTGATGTATCATGAGGGACTGTGATATGGAGAAGGGGGTAGAGTACCTTAGGTTGTGCAGGATAACGGGGAATTATAGATTGTAGGATGAAGTGATGCTAAGGTTTGTTTCCTTGGACTAGACCTTGTTTGTATATACTATGGAACATAGTTTTATTGGGAAGCATTTTTCGTTAGTGGAGTAATAGCCCCAGCTAGGGGGTGACTCACTCATGAGAGACTATGAATAGTGTGGTCTATGGTTGAGAGGAATGCCTGAGGTTTGCAGTTGATCGATGTTTCCATAAAATATAAGTTCCATGTTCATATGTGCTCTAATATTGTTACATTATGTATTGATGTTTTAATTTTTCAATGTGTATAGAATGTATGTGTATTTTTACATTCCTCAACTCTTAATGTGTTATGCATAATTTTGGATGTAAAATTGTATGAGGAAGCAAGTGTTCTTATATGGTGTCAAGGGTTGGTTATATTT
>JASDQU010438045.1:59053-74175 GCA_032191745.1 Picea mariana | reverse complement strand
AGGTCACTGCCCTGGTTTGGTGACCAGATAGTGGCAATGTCATACTGCTAAATACCTATGAACATAATGGGCCGGCTCGTGATGAGACCTCCCATCCTCTTGGTTAGGTCTTGCATTTATTTATTTTATCATTTTTCTTAGGGTCCCTTAGTTTCTTATCGAGAGGCTTTTTATTACCTTCTCGGGGATCCCCTGGGCGAAGCATCTCTAGGTTTTATTTCGTATGGCTTTTATCTTTTACCAGCTACTTTTACCCCCTGGGCCTTTAGCCCCTTCTTCCCACAAGACAAAGTGTACCCTGAGAGGTCATCCTAATGGCCAGACTAGGGGAATGGGATGGATGAGCGGGGTATAAGATGTAAAAGTGATAAGGTGGTGGGAGCGGACGATGGCTCTGCAAATCCCCCTTGGTGGCTAACCAAAACCCATGAATACCAGCTTGCTAAGTTACCCAATCAATCTCCCCAACAGTGGTCAAGTGGATTAGTGTAAGATCCAAGAAGTCATCAGAAATGAAAGGAACCTAATGCATATATAAGAAGGTTATAACAATCAAATATGACACATACCATGATACCTCAGACCAATTACCTCATGGAGCAAGAGTCCTCTCCGATGCAAGCCCAGGCCGGCAGTGATGGAAGCTGGTACTGCTGACAGGACAAGTCTGGCTAAGAAGAAGAAAGATGGGCCCTCCAGGGCCATGCTCAAGTCACTCCTGCTCTCGGTACTCCATGTCTAGGACCATGTGGGCCTCGAGACATGATCTCCTAGTTATCCCTAGATATCGGGGATAACATGCATCAGTTTGTTCGGAGATGTGAGCCATGTCAGCTTTTCACAGGGAAGAAAAAGTTAGCAGCTCTCCCTTTGCAACCAGTTGTGGTTGAGGCACCTTTTCAGCAGTGGGGTTTGGACTTCATCGGGAAGTTTAGTGATAATTCAAGTAATGGGTATTCATGGGTTCTCACAACAACAGATTACTTTACAAAATGGGTTGAAGCCATTCCTACCAAGTCAGTAACTAAGAAGGTTGTGATTGATTTCCTTGAAGACAGAATTATAACTAGATTTGGGGTCCCATCAAAGATAGTGACAGATAATGCCAAGGCCTTTTGTTTAGCTGAGATGTCATATTTTTGTTTCAAATATGGTATTATCTTATCACATGCATCGGATTACTATCCCCAAGGAAATGGTCAGGCAAAGTCAAGTAACAAAAACTTAATGACCATAGTTAAGAAAATAGTTGGTGAAAATAAGAGATCTTGGGATAGTAAAATTAAACATGCATTATGGGCTGACAGAATAACAAAGAAAACAACAACTGAGAAGAGTCCCTTTGAGTTAGTATATGGATTGGAAGCTAGGTTGCCAGTACACCTTAGGCTTCCTACTTATGGGTCAGTTGAGGATTTTTCCACAGAGCAGGATGCAGTTCAGAACAGGGTCAATCAGGTCATTGAGTTAGATGAAATCAGACGACAGGCTTATGATCAGAATTGCAAAAATCAGAGTAAGGTAAAGAAATCTTTTGACAGGTTAGCTAGGCAGAGGGACTTCATGATTGGGGATACAGTTTTTCTTTGGGATAAAGGCAGAGAAAAACTAGGGAAACATGGCAAGTTTGACAACTTATGGTTGGGTCCATATTTGATCAGAGAAATAGCAGGGCCTAATTCTTTTCATCTCAGCCATTTGGATGGTGAGTCCAATATTCCAAGGAATGGGCAGCAACTCAAAGTCTTTTTCAGATGATGAGCAACTTGGTGTCCAAAGGGACACCCTCTGTAACGTATCTCTAACCCTTTTCCTTGTATTTTTCAATTTTGTATTGTTTTATTCATGATGTGAATATGTACTTAGAATTATTTCTGTATCATAGTTTTATGTTGTAGTTATTGTGTTGTACTTTAGATATTTCATTATGTAAATGTTGTTTATAGCATTGGTTATTTTATCATGTATAATGTGTACTAATGTTAATTTCTGGTGTGAACTTTGGTAAGCACTTTGTTTTGTAGGTGCTGGATTCTCGTATGCTCTCCATCTCAGAGTGAGAAGATCGAACACACATCCCCATGTGGAGCCAGATGTTAATCGCCTATTCAGCGAGGGGGTCAACTCCATGTGCTATGAAGATATGCATCATCAGATGCAAGTATGTTGAAGACATTTTGGTTCTACTTGGGCATTTTATGCCTCCAGCACAAAATTTTGTAAACGAAATTTTTGCACCCCTGCGTGGGTTAATAATGTAATAAGTCTGCATGGATCATAGTTAGGTCAGGTACCTTGGGATGTTTTCATTGGGAGAGTTCCTTTCACCGAGGGTTTTTTATCCTCAGGCTGTCAACTGGGCTTTTCAGCCTGGTTGATTTCCCATGAGTTTTTCCCTCACACTTGCAATAATTCCTCCAAAGTGGTGAATGACGTTCTAATGGTCTCGTCCTTTGGTAGCTATTGTTTAGGAATGGTGTAAATGACCATGTTAGACATTATAGAAAGTTTCACGGAATTTTGTCGAGTCTAGATAGGTTTTTTTTAATTAATTAAATTTAATTAATTTTCCTAAGGTTGGAATTTTAATTATTTAATTAATTAAATGTTTTTGAGCAAATATTGTAAAAACTAAGTCTTTGGGTTTTTTGATAGGGGTATGTGTCCTCAAATAAAATGGAAAGGCACCCCCTACACCCATGGACCAAGTTTCAGCTCAGTCGGACAAATTTTGCTATGCATTTATCCACCCGGAGTGTCGGTCAATCAAAACAACAATTTTAATTGCTAAGTCAAATTTTGTAAATTTTGTAAATTGAGTTAATGGGTCTATGTGAAGGTGGAAAAGAGCAAAGATGGACATTCCTAACCTACCCAACCAAACTTACCAACCTTTTAACTTTTCTACACCCCCTAACTCATCCATTCACTGGAACCCTCACGCCCCTAGGGGGATTTGCGCCCCCCTCACACCCAAAACTTTAGAAAACCCCCTTGAATTGATTTGTGGGCCCTTCTCATACCTAGTGCGCCCCCCCTAGCCTAACATACCACCACTAGATGGTCCCCACGCTCCAACTCATCAATCCTCACACTCAACAAGCTAAAACCCTAAGCTAGTGTGCCCCCCTTCTTGAGATTCACTCTCTTGCTTGGGATTTGACACTTGGCACTCATCCAAGTGCCTTCACCTTGCCTCTTGAGGTATAAAAGAAACCCCTCCTCATTCATTCACTTTACCATTCTTTGAGCTAACGTTATGCTACAAAAATTTCGCCCCATCCATCTTGCTCTTGCTATCTCATATTCACTCATTGTCTCTTGAGAGCATTGGAGCAATTAGTTGCTGCAAGGCTCTCCCTTTTGGATTCAAGAAAAATCTTTGGAGGATTTTGGAGCAATCTAGAGTAATCAGATTTTCTCTTGCACATGAGGTGATCTTGTTCCTTTTGCATTTTGTGAGTTTTTGACTAGTTTCTTGAGCAAATTAGTTTGTTTGGGTAGATCATTTGACATTAGTGTTGCTGATCTATATATGTAGGGTAGTTAGCATTGTGAAGTACTTCATTTTACTAACCTATCCTATCATATTATGCTACTCTTTGCCTCACGTCTTGCTTGAGTGTGTAGATTTTCCTCAAAGGAGTTGGTTGGAAGAGACTTTAGAGGGGTTTCCAATCAAAGCCTTCATACACTCCTTGCTTTTAATTTGGATCTAGTTTATTTCTGTTCATTTACATATTATTGTTGTAGCTAACATATCTTAGATAGGTCAAAACTTTCTATATTGCACTTGGAGATTTCATGTGAAAATTTTCTGTGTTTTACACAGAAAATTTTCTTAACATTTTTGTGTTTTGCAGCATTTCCAGCAAGTTTTTGCTTGCTAGTTTTTGCAGATTCTTACCAGGGGGGGAAACGCTGCCGAAATTCACTCTCACAACATCTCCAAGAGTCTCCATTGGTTGGGTAACGAATCCGTCACTTCCTCTCTTTGTAAATTTCATTGTTTTGCTTTCATTTCAGCATTTTCTTTTTGTATCATTCAATACTAATTATACATTGCCTACACCTTGGGTGTGTGATTGGCCAAGCCAACCCCCCAATATCGTTGGGCTAGTTTTCTTTGTCTTTCAAGTAATTTATTTGTTTTGCTCCACTTGTCCATAAGGCAAGGTAGTGTGGCCATATAACCATAATAATCTCATTCTTTTATCTTTCAACCCTCTTTGGCCAATAATGGTAGGCTTGCCTCCACCTTGGCCATTGTGAGTGGTTTGCTGCAATATTTTCTATTTCATTTCTATTGCTTAACTAATATTGCCTACACCTTGGGAGAGTAATCCCCAAAATCGTGAGGCTAGATGATAATAATGCTTTGATGATMTACATGTTATTATGGTTTAAAATTTATCTAGAGTAGTCATCACACATCTATCATTTCACTTTCTTTCATGTTATTTCTTTCACATATGCTTATTATGTCATGTTTTATGGTTTAATGCTTTGGAATTTATCTTAAGTGGTGCAATTCATTAATTTCTTAAGGCATTTTGCCATTTATATCTTTCAATCATATGTGAATCACTAAATGGTTTAGGATCTAAGTTCATTTATCTTGCCAAGTATTTCTTTTTTTCAAGCACGTCTTCTTCAATGAGCTAGCATACATGTGGATGAGTGATTAAGTCTAAAGTTTATTTCTTGTTATCATTTGGCAAGTTGTTCTTGCCTTTGCTTATCTCTTGCAAAGTTACATGTTATGGATGATGAATGAGATGGCCATGTTAATGATGTTTATTTTTTGAGCTTTTACATTCATATTATTCATGTGTTTATGGTTTAAATCTTTACTTCTACAACACATCTTTACAAGGACTTTGCAGTTTCGGTTTTGGGCTTAAATCACACATTTCGGACACTTAAAACTCTTCTAAAATACTCCAAACACACCTAAAGACTCACCCGCGAGTCATAATAACCTTTTAGACAACTTAGGATAGCCTAATTCCACCATCTCCACCATCTAAAACGGGTTTGAGGAAAACAACGGAGGGTAGTGGCGGGGGACCGTCCCATGGCGCTCCAGGTGGATGTCCTCTCCGGGAAGTACTCTTACTGTCAGGGCTGACTATGGAAGCTAGGGTGGGCCTCGTTGCCTTACTATCTTGAGCACCTGGCAGCTATTTGGCAATAGGAGGAGGAGGTTTAAGGCTCCACACATAGTTAAGGGGAGGGAAAAATAAAATTTACTTAATCTTTAAGAAACTCCTAACCACTTAGTTGCATAGACAATCCATGTGTTTTGGGGGATCTTAGATGAATGTTTAGGAACACACATTGCAAGCACTTTCATGTTTACAAATCTTTAATGCAATCTTATGGTTTGTCTTTCTAAATGTTTTAAACTTTCATGAGCATTTGAAGTTTCCAAACTTATTCATATCTTTTGTTTATGCTTTTATGGTGTGATTCAAGAAGAAGTTGAGTATCCCACTTGGGGAGGCATCATCTTCTTGAATCTTGAGTGCTTTAGTGGTTGCCATTGAAAAGCAGTCCAATAGAGTAAGTGCTATTGGGGCATGCTTGGCTTATGTGATTGATCTAAATTTGAATATTTCCTAAACTTTCACATTTTGGCATCATTGTATATCTTGTTAATTTGTATCTTGTGTATCATTTTGTATCTTTGTAACATTTATCTTTTATTGTGTAAGTAGTTTCAAATCTTTAGTTTGTGGGATAGTTCTAATATTTTGACTTGTAATATCTTGGTAATTGAACACCCTCAAACTTAGTTGACCCCTTGCCCAACCTTAGGCACTAGTCTTAGTTGACTTAGGGAAAGGGTTGCTTGTCACTTAGTTAAACTTGCACTTTGCATTTGTTGCCTTAGCATCTTAGGCTAGTATTCCCCCAAGCCTTTTAACAAATTAAAACCAACTCCTAGAACATAAACGTTAAATCAAATCTAGTAACTAGGGTCTACCCCCTTTGGCTTCCCTAGGAGTAAGCCTAGAAGGAAGAGGTTCCAGTCAAGGTGACAGTGTGGACTGTGAACCTAGGCATTGGGCCTCCAAGGACACACTAAGTGAACTGGACTTTGCTCACGTTTGCAGGTGTGTATTAGGATGGCAACAGGTCACATCAGGCCAAGTTCTAGCCCTTTTGCATCATCAGTAGTGTTGGTAAAGAAGAAAGATGGGATAATGCGCATGTGCATTGATTTCAGGGCACTGAATAGAAAAAACATCAAGAACAGATACCCCATCCCTAGGATTGATGAGCTATTGTATGAGCTTTATGGGAATGTTTACTTAACAAAAATAGACTTGTGCTCTGGCTATCATCAGATCAATATGAGGGAGCAAGATGTACCCAAAACAACTTTCAGAATCCAGATGCCATTATGCTCACTACGAGTTCCTAGTTATGCCCTGTGGGCTAACTAATGCGCCAACCACCTTCCAATCTTGTATGAATCATGTTTTCAACAAGCAGTTGAGGAAATTTCTCTTGGTTTTCTTTGATGATTTGTTGATATATAGCAAAACTTGGGAGGAACATCTTCAGCATGTAGAGCAGATATTAGCCATCATGGAAGAAGAGTCCTTATATGCCAAGGAATCCAAATGTGAATTTGGCAGGGCAGAAGCTCTTTATTTGGGGCACATCATTGGAGTGAAAGGAGTACAGGTGCACCAAGAGAAGATACAAGCCATACTTAATTGGCCTACACCCAAGACTCTTACTGAATTAAAAGGATTTCTCGACATCTGTTGTTACTACTGGAGGTTTATAAAAGGCTTCTCCCAGCTTTGCGCACCATTGATAGATTTGACCAAGAAGGGCGCATTCAAGTGGAGCCAAGAGGCACATGTGACTTTCGACAGGATGAAGAAGGTAATGAGCACTTGCCCGGTACTGTCATTACCAAATTTTGCGCAACCCTTCATATTGGAGTGTGATTCCTCAGGGGGGGGCATTGGAGCAGTACTTATGCAGAATAGGCAACCCTTTGCCTATGGGAGCCGAAAACTGAGGGGTCCAGGAGAACAAGGATGAGCACACAAATCCAACTGGTTTACTACAACCACTCCCCATCCCAGAGCAGAAATGGGACAGTATATCCATGGATTTCATCACCGGGTTTCCCAAGGTCCAGGGCAAGGATTGAATTTTTGTGGTTGTGGATAGATTAACCAAATTTGCTCATTTCTTTGCCATTGCCATAGATTTTAGTGCTTCACAGGTTGTAGACTTATTCTTCAGAGAGATCTCCAGGTTGCATGGTTTACCCAAAACCATTGTGAGTGACAGGGACAACAGGTTCATGAGCACCTTTTGGCAGGAGCTATTCAGGTTGGCAGGTGTGGCCTTGACCCCCAACACTAGTTATCATCCTCAAACGGATGGTCAAACCGAGATAGTCAACAAATGGGTTGAGGGATACCTTCCAAATTATGATTCAGGACAATAGAAGGCATGGGTTAAGTGGCTTCATATGGGAGAATATTGCTACAACACCACCTATCACATGTCTATCGGTATGTCACCTTTCAGGGCCTTATACACCTATGATCCCCTCACCTTTGTGGAGATTGTCTTTGGTGATAGTAGAGCTCCTCTGGTACAGGATTTGATTCAGCAGAGTCAAGACATACTCAGAGAGCTTAAAGATCACTTGCAAAGGGCACAGAATTAGCAAAAGGTACAAGCAGATAAGCACAGGGTGGAGCGCACATTTGAGGTTGGTGACTTGGTATATTTGAGACTCCAACCATATAGACAGGCCTCTATTAAGAGAAGCGGCGTAGAAAAGCTTCAACCACGCTTCTTTGGACCATACAGGGTAAACAAGAAGGTAGGGGCCATGGCATATGAGCTTGATCTACCCCAGGGCAACAAAATACACAATGTATTTGGCGTGTCTTGCCTAAAACAAGCCATAGGGAAGCACATCACTCCCATTGAAGAACTACCCCCTTTAGATGAGGAGGGGAAATTGATACTGGTTCCAGAGGAAGTATTAGAAGTAAGTGAGAAAAGGGTAAGGAAGAGGAACATCATGGAATACTTGATCAGGTGGAAGAACTTACCTATAGAGGATGCTATTTGGGAAAGTGAACAGGTTCTTCAGGAAACAGGATCAGAATTTTTTGTGGGCAGGCAATTTTTAGTAGGGGAGACTGTAATGTCCCCCACCTCTTGATGAAGAGGTTGTGAGAGACTTAGTAGTCTAGTTGTCTCCACTAGACTATAGTCTCATGTATCATGGGGACCAAGACACCCCAAAGCACTTACCTAAGCACAACATTATATTTTTAAGTTGACTTTGGGAGAAAAGGTGAAATGAAGAAACGAAAAGAACATGTGTGGAAAATTTAGGAGTTAACCCCACCAGAGAATTAGATCAGGGGTATAAAAGAAAGGAAGGGCGCATCTCTCACTCATTCTGGATTATTATTACTTTTACATTTGGGCTCTTGAGCACAAAGACCTTTGAGGGTTTTGGGATTACAAACCCTAGAGATCAACTCGGTAGTGAAAGATTCCACCTATCTTGATCCAAGCTTGGTCCTAGGGGTGCAACATTCCTCCCACACCATTCTATCCATCAGCAAAGGGGGTTTCTAACAGGAGGGTGCACCATCTTGAGAATATTAGCTTGATCTGGGAAAATGAGAAGGATTTTGGGCAAAGGGACTTCTGGGTATTCTTTGTATGGCCTAGGGCGCCTTCTCTAGCTTATTAAGGAGGGGATTTCTCTATCATATTAATTATTAGAGCTTGGCACGATTTGGAGTGAAGGAGGGTGCACTGCAGAAAGGGGTTTCAGTCATTTGGTAGCTCAAATCTTCACCATTCAACTTGAGACTTCACTAGGGGGTTTGTCTTGCCCCGATCTATCATTCTAGCCATTTTGGTAGCAGTTGGAGGTCTCTAGGAGAGAGGCTGAAATATTGAGTCTACAACCATCTAGGAGGGCGCAACCCAGCTAGGGGTTTCATGCATTTGGAGGATCAGATCTTCATCATTCAGCCTGAGACTTCACCAGGGAGTTTGTCTTGCCCCAATCTACTATTTCAGCTATTTTGGTAGCATTTGGGGGTCTCTAGGAGGGAGGCCGAAATACTGGGCATCTACAGCTATCCAGGAGGGCGCAACTCAGCTTGGAGGATTGGATCCAACATCTTGGAGGGAAAGAAATCAATCTTGTACTTTCCTCAGTTCATTGGAGGCCTTTGAAGGCTATTATCTTCAGTTTAGGATCTTATTGTGGCAACTATTATTCCAGCTTGGATATTATTATGGTATTCTACAAATCTGCAGATCTATTGTATCAGAATCTCTCTATTATGTAAATAAAGGTCAGATCTGACATTATTGGTTCTATATTGGAGTTTCATGTTGTATCTTGTCATTTCCTTATTGCTATATGTTCAGATCTATATCTTCATGCATATAATCTTCATGCCACAAACCCTAATGCGCAACTTCACTAAGTAAACCTGCAAACACACAAGACAACAAATAACAGTTAAACAATCAGTGTTTCCGAGCAAAAAATTGGCTTGGGAACATTACATATACATTCAGCAGTTTTCCAGCACCTAGTAATTGATAACCATTTTATGCAGAGAGAAGCAAGGAAAATAATGTATCAATGTGTGTTGAGCAACAATACCAGAAGTATTATTATAAAGACTCGTATCAATAAACAGATTTGTCTTATGGCATACTTTGGGGACAAATTTCTTTACTTTCTTCACCTCCATGCTAACCAACTTTACTCAAAGCTTGCAAATGAGATAGAGGAGATTTAACCACCATATTAAGACAGGATGTCCTGTCCTGACTCCTAAAGAGCGGCAAGGAGAAAAGACTTGATCAATCTCAGTTCTAGGTTTTTAAGGTTCACACTTAGGATGGGAAAGACATTCATACTTTCAAAATGAAAAATTGTATGCCCAGCCTTGACTTGTTGACTTACATTAGCTCTCAACTGTTCCCATTTTTTATAATTTCTTCCCATTGTCCCAAGCAATGGGAAGAAGGAATGTGCAATGTTTGTAGGAGCCCATCATGGCATTGGTTTTACTTATGTGAGAAATCCCGTGTGTTCATAAAGATTCAATTCATATTATATGAATTAATTTTCTATTTCTTTATTTTATACTAAAGACGCAGTTGCGACTAGGCAGCCTTCTAATATATTTTACTGTCAGTACCCTGCATTTCATTAGAATGATGAACTATGCGTTTCTATGGCCTCCAAAAACCTTGTGAGTAGTAAACATCAAATTTCATATCCATCCTCCCATCATCACAAGGAAATTTGTTTGTATAAAATTGATATGAATTTTGAAACTACTACGTTCACTTCCCTAGTTATGATTGTCACTTTTCTTTCCAAGGAAAACCTCACGATCCCCTCCACTTCTCCGGAATATCCAGATGGAGGGTGGCTCAACCCTTAGCCAGAATAGCAGCTGGTAACCCAGTGGGACTTAGCCAGACTAGAAGCACAGACCTCACAGCAAACGTCTCCATAAAACAGTTCATTTGAACAGATTGAGCTAGCCCACTGGGCTGTTGTTGTCAAATATTATATTGGAACATTTAATTTCAAACCAAAAATCTGTATTTATTGGGAAACCTTGAAACTCACCATGGGGCTTGGGTTTGCTTCAAAGAAAACATCAGAATGGAAAGACTTTCAATGTTAATTGTAAAAATATGTGTTGGGATATAAGTTCCTTAAGTCACAAATTATTAGATAAAAAACCAATTGGTAACAATAAAAAACCTGCTTCCAATTATATTTCTGCAATTGAGTATAAAGATAAGCTGTCATGGGCATAATTCATTTAATACTCTATAATTGACTCTAGACACATCCCCTATGTACCTTGTATGCAACAATGTTTTCATTCTGTGCTTTGTCCAAGTTTCTCTTTATTGCCTACATCTATGGAAGCTGGCTTCTAGGATTATGGTTTTTCTGGTTTTATATTGTGTAATAGTCAATGTTTGTCCCTTTTTAATCTAATGGTACTTTGTATAGGCATTCAGTTTTGCAGTATTTATCGAAGTGTACATTTTCATCAAAGTTTTGTTTCCTTTATCACTCCATTAATTACATATTGACATTTTAAAATATTTTATTACATTATTGTTTTCCTTTAGAAAAATAATCATTTCTTGTTATCTTCAGGCTGCAGGCCTAAACAATCATTGATGAAGAAATATTGGAGAAAAGTTGTGTGGTCAACTCGATATACAGCAGTGCAGATATCTTCTTGTACATAATTAAACATATTTTTTTCAGATATTTTATTTCATGTACATCTTCTACCATATAGATGTTCATATGAGGGGATCAATATTGGAGGCAAATCTTCAACTGAATATTCAGTATAGCTATCTCTTGTACATATAGAAGACACATTGTGTTTAGATATTTTTTATTTTGTGACCATCTTTTATCATATAGATGGTAATGAACTTATCTTTTTTGTATATATGACAATACATGGAAGCTAGTTTCCCTAAAATTTGGGAAAAATTTGCTTGTACAAACTGCAATATGTTCACATGGCCAAGGAAGTTCTTGGGAATGTATGAATTTCAGTCGTATAAGTATCTATTATTAATAATTATTCATTTTATCTATAACATTGTATCCTTCTCTCTGGTGTTAACATTCTTGGCAGTTTCAATGTCATGCCTTGTGGACTCTCTCTAACTTGTGTCTGTGATATGAGCGAAGCTTCCAGAAATATGTTAACCCCAAAACAAGAAAAGAAGAACAAGTAATGGAAGCCAACGAATAAGAAGATTGCTGGAACTGTACACTAATATATACAGTTATTCTATTAACATACATTTATCAGAATTTACAAGATTGGGGAGAATGATCAAAGTTGACCGAATCTCCAAGAAAAATAACAAACAAGTAGAATAATGAATGTTCTAGAGAGCAGACTAAACAATATAAAACAAAAAATAATATACAAGGGTCGGTCTCCCTGGTTTATTGTAATGTCCCCCACATCTTGATAAAGAGGATTACAAAGAATTAGTAGTCTAGATGTCCCCACTAGACTATAGTCCCATGAGAAATGGGGACTAAGAGGCTCCAACGTGTTTACTTAAGTATAATGTTATAATTTAAAAGTGACTTTGGGAAAAAGGTGAAATAAGTGGAAAAAGGCCACATGAAGAAGAGAAAGGAGATAACCTTAGAAGGTGATTAATTAAATCAAGTGAGAATTAGATCAGAGGTATAAAGGAAAAAGGAGGGCGCCTCACTGCTCATTCATGTCATTTTCACTTTTTCATCTTGAGCTCTTGAGCTAAGGATGTTTTGAGGGTTTTGGGAGAATAAACCCTAGAGATCAGCTCAGTGGTGAAAGATTCCACCTTTCTTGGTCCAAGCTTGGTCACAGAGGTGGAAGATCCCTCCCTCACCATTCTAGTCAGCTACAGGTTGGTTCTATAGGGAAGGAGAAGTATAATGAGCACCAGTGGAGGTTTTCCAGCATAAGGGCACACTTTTTGAGGAAGATCTATTCGATTTGGAGAGAGGATGAAGTTTTGGGGGCCAAAACCTATTGGGATTCGGTTGTCGGGCCTAGGGTGCCTTTCCTAGCCTATTGTGGAGGGGGTTTCCTTCATAGATATTTTATTGGGAGCTTGGCACAAATTCTAGAGGAGGAGGGCGCACTGCAGAAAGATGATCCACTCATATGAGGGATCAAAACACCTCCAATCAGCAAGATACTCAACCAAGGGGTTTGTCTTTCCCCGATCTACTATTCTAGTGATTTTGGAGTGGTTTGGAGCTCTAGAAGAGGGCCGAAATATTGGTGAGCTACAGCCTACATGAAAGTGCACAACTTAGCCAGGGAGAGTAGATCCAGTTATTGAAGGGAAAGAGATTGATCTTGTCCCTTTCTTCACGAGTTTGTGATGCCTTTAGAGGCTATTCTCTTCAGTCTTTGAGCTTGTTGGAGCAACATTCATTCCAGCTTGTTTACTCTTCTTGTATCTATCCAAATCTGCAAATCCATTGTATCAAGATCTTCTTATTATATAAATAAAGGTCAGATATGAAGTTGTTGCTCTTCCATTGTGTTATATGTCTTGTATTTTGCTATTGGATGTGAATGTTGTCATGCTTTTATCATTTACATACCATAAAACTTCATTAAACCCTTCTAGCGCAATCATGGAAGGCAGATCTGCAAAACAAATGAAAAACAAGCAAAAAACTTAGTGAAAAACCTAAGTTTCCAAACAAGAAACAACTTGGGAACATTACAGTGGTATCAGAGCGTTAAATCCTCCCAGCTTGTGGGGATTTGCGCATGCAGAAGTTCAGTGGTATCTATATGGGAAGGCGCAGGAGATAGAAAAGGGAACTAGAAGCAGAAATGGAAGGATTAGGTGATGACAATGAGCCATAGGTGTTAGCAGACAAGGGAACCAGAGGAAGAAATCGAAGGATCAGGTGATGACAGTGAGCCACAGGTGTTAGCAGGTATAACAAAGGAGTTGAAGAGCTCCATAGACAACACATAGTTCACTTTTCAACACCATCTACAAGAGACCCAGGAGACAATGCGCAGGGGACACGTTGAGATGAGGGAGACCTTGGAGAGATTGAATGCTAGCTAGGAGAAGATTGCGCTCCTCCTTATGCAAATGAACCATGGTGGGGATGGCCTAAATAATAATGTGAACGAGGAAGCTAGTGGTTCTTAAGGGGGAATAGACATCACCATGAGCATGACCCTCACTACCATATAGAGGGACAAATTTTATTTGGGGGAGGCTTCTCTAAAGTTCTAAACAACAACATAATCACTCCTAGACCCTATATGCCCACATTCTTGGACGACTAGCCACATGACAATAAATTCCATGAGATGGAAGACAATTTTGAGGAGTATGCCAGGGAGTATGCATCAGTGAGTGCAGGTTTCAGGAGACAGGTTACTTTGGATCAGTATTGTGGTATCAAATTCAGGGGTAGGCCGAGGAACTATCACAGGAATAATAATGAGCTAGAGTGCAGGGAAGGAAAGATGGAGATTCCCTACTTTGATGGGTCATCTAGGATCACTGCGCAGGCATCCAGGATCACTGCGCGGCTATGAAACATGATTCGTTGAAAACACCCCCCATGTCTCGAATCCCACATGGGGACACGAATTCGACCTAATTCGTGTCCAACACGAATTTAGGTCGTGTCCTTCACACGTGACACGACCTAAATTCATGTCGGACACGAATTTGGATGGTGTCCCAATTTCATGACACATGTCATGCAAATTTATGAAGACCTAACGGAAATTTTTCCATTTGGATGGTTGTAATGTGAGGAGGCTCTCCCTCTTATGTTGTTTTTCTGTGATATTTCTGAATATATTTATCTTGCAGCTATCAAATAATTGTTGCTGGAATTAATATTTCATATTAGGACAACACCTACATAACCTTATTCAAGAGTGGCACTGGTAGGACTCTCCAAGACTATATTTCTGCATTAATTTTCAGCATTATTAAGGCTGATTCAAATAATTGTTGCTGGAATTAATATTTCATATTAGGACAACACCTACATAACCTTATTCAAGAGTGGCACTGGTAGGACTCTCCAAGACTATATTTCTACATTAATTTTCAGCATTATTAAGGCTGATTGTGGCATGTTATTAGCAACCCTTTCCTCAATCATTCACAAAGCTGTCCTCTTTAGATTGATGTTTATCAACTTCATTTGCCCAAGATTTGATAGGCAGTAGTCTCGGTCCTTTGTGAATCCATTTTACTCTTCTACAATGTATTTTTTTGCTAAAGCTAACTCCTCATATTCATCTTGATCCTTGTTGCCATAGCTTTAGTATTCCTACCTTAGGGAAGCTCCCCTTGTGTTGGAGGAGAGCTAGCCTAAAGTGAGAGGAAGAGTTGTTGTGGTGACAATGGGAAGCCTTCCTAAGTTTCCCTAGGATGCATATTTATGTCTAAATTTCATTTTTATGTCTAAAATTTGAATCTTTATGTCTAAATTTCATTTTTGTATGTGTAATTTTCAAATTTTTTTCATATATAAT
>JASDQU010438045.1:21125-58917 GCA_032191745.1 Picea mariana | reverse complement strand
TATATATATATATATATATATATATATATATATATATATATATAAATGTGTCCTCCGTGTCCTGTTGTCGAGGTCAAAATTTCACGTGTCGGACACTCGTATTTTCGTGTCCTCCGTGTCCCGTGTCAGGTGACTTAGCTGCGCAGGCTTGGGTGCAGAAGTTAGATGCCTATTTGCAGCTTAACCCCATGAGGGAATTGGATGCCATTAAGTTTGCCACCATTTATTTGGAAGGCAAAGCTCATGACTAGTAGTATCATGGTATGACTACCTTGGGACATAATCAGATTACATCCTACATAGAGTTCACTCAGAGACTTATCAACAGGTTTGATCAAGGAGATCTAGAGCTACACTTCAGGGAGCTCACACAACTTAGGAAAATTGGATCACTAGAGGTCTATATAGAAGAGTTTCAGAGGGTGGCAGTAATGGTGCCAGATGTGTCTCGGGCTAGATTATTGAGGCTCTATACTGAGGGTTTGGCGCAACCACTATGTGGCTGGGTTAAGGATTTTAAGCCTTCCAACCTACAGGAAGTCGTATGGAGGACTAGAGATTTGATGGGTTTTGCAGCAAAAACCAAATTCACTCTTAGACCACCTATAAACCAAGGGGGGAAGAGATCAAAAGGGAATGGATAAAGGAAAAGGAAGGATGGACGAGGCTACTAGAAGATAATTGAGGAGGAATCAACTTTGCTTCACATGCAAGGAACCTTGGGATCCCGAACACAAATTCATGGGTAAAGGCAAGGCACATCACATTGAGGTGATTTCTGATGATGAGGATGAAGAACATTTTGGCCACATTCATAACATGGAGGCAAATCCACCCAGAATAGACCATACACTGGATGAAGAAGGCGAAGAAGCGAGTTTTGACTTTACAGAGGACAAGAAAGCCACAATAGCTTGCATAAGTGGGGTCCCTAAGTACAATACCTTCAGGATGAGGGGAGTGCTTCAAGGACAAAAGGTTTTGGTGCTCATAGATGGGGGAGCTTCACATAACTTCATTGATTCGTCCTAGTTGAAAAGAAGACATATACTTATAGTAGAGTTTGAGGGTTTTCGTGTGGAGGTAGCAGGTGATCGCACTATGCCATGTGACAGGTATATTCCAAGGTTGAAACTTACCTTGGGAAGACATGACTTAGCACAAGAATTTTATGTGATTGATCTACCAGATACCAATATTATCTTGGGAGTTCAATGGCTTAGTACCTTGGGACCTATCACTACTAACTACAAAACTATAGAGATGTCATTCACTGAGGAGAATAGGAAAAGGGTGATATTAAGAGGAATGACAGGTAATACACCTAGAGTGGTTACACCAAAGCACATGGAGGCCATCTTTTGGAGAGAAGACATTGTATATGCAAAAAAATGTATGATATCAATTCAGGTGGATAAGGAGGGGCATCCTCATTACTCTCATGAAATATAGAAAATCATTAATAGTCACAACAAGGTTTTTGAACCTATTCCACCAGGACCACCACCAGATAGGGGGTTTCAGCATATTTTAGAGTTGGAAGAGGGCGCAAAACTAATCATCACTACTCCTTATAGGCATCCAAAAAGGTATAAGGATGAAATTGAAAAAGTTATTAAAGAACTGTTGGATATGGGCCATATTAGGCCAAGTTCTAGTCCCTTTGCATCTTCGATGGTTTTGGTTGAGAAGAAATGTGGGACAATGCGCATTTGCATTGATTACAGGACCTTGAATAACAAGACCATTAAAAACAGGTACCCCATCCCTCAGATAGATGAATTATTGGATGAACTACATGGTGCCATATACTTCACCAAAATATACTTGCGCTCTGGTTATCACCAAATTAAAATGAGGGAACAAGATGTGCCCAAAACAACTTTTAGATGTCACTATGGCCATTATGAATTTATGGTTATGCCCTTTGGGTTAACTAATGCACCAACCACCTTCCAGTCATGCATGAATCATGTCTTGAACAAAAAATTGAGGAATTTCCTTCTAGTCTTCTTTGATGACTTGTTGATATATAGCAAAACTTGGGAGGAGCATCTCAAGCATGTAGACCAAATCTTGAGCATTATGGAGGAACAATCTTTGTACGCTAAGGAGTCAAAATGTGAATTTGGGATGAATGGAGTCCTTTACTTGGGAGTCTGGACATATTATCGAAGAGAAAGGGGTACAGATGCACCAGGAGAAAATACAGGCTATACTTGATTAACCAACACCTAAAAATATTACTGAGCTAAAAGGATTCCTTGGCATTTGCAGTTACAACAGGAGGTTTGTCAAAGGATTCTCTCAACTTTGTGCACCCTTGACAAATTTGACCAGGAAGGGCGCATTTATATGGAGCCAAGAGACACAGGTGACATTTGATAAAATGAAGAAGGTAATGAGCACTTGTCTAGTTCTCTCTTTTCCAATTTCCTTGCAGCCTTTCATATTGGAGTGTGATGCCTCATGTGAGGGAATTGGAGCAGTTCTTATGCAGAATAGACACCCTATTTCGTATGAGAACCGAAAACTGAGGGGGCCTGAGCTCCTATACACTGTTTACGACAGAAATGTTAGCCATCATGCATGCCTTGGCTAAATTCAGACAATATTTGGTTGGAGCAAAATTTGTGGTCAGGACCGATCACAACAGCCTCAAGTACTTCCTAGACCAAAAGGACCTTAATGAAAGGCAACAAAAATGGGTTAGCAAGATCCAAGATTATGACTTTGACATTGAATTTGACAAAGGGAAGAGCAATGTGGTGGTTGATTCTTTATCGAGGAGACCTTCAGTATATGCCATGCCAAATATCTCAGTTGATTGGAAGGCACATATTTTGGTGGAATATTCTAAAAATAAGTTTCCTTGTGAGTTGATCAATGGGAAGGTACAAGATGATAACTTCAGGATCATGGCCGACATAATATACTACAAGGGCCGAATTTTCGTGGTTCCTGAGTCAAAATTCAAAAAGAGAGTGTTGCAGGCATGCCATGAGTCACCATTAGCTGGGCATCAAGGAATTGTCAAGACATACAAGCAGGTAAGGGAAAGATTCGCATGGAGGGGCATGAAAGAGGATGTAATGCGTCATATCAAGGAATGTTTCACTTGTTAGGAGAACAAGGAGGAGCACACTCACCCAGTAGATTTATTGCAACCTCTCCCTGTTCCAGAGCATAAATGGGAGAGTATCTCTATGGACTTCATCAAAGGGTTGCCCAAGGTTCAGGACAAGGATTGCATCTTTCTGGTAATGGACAGGTTAACTAAGTTTGCCCATTTCTTTGCCATTGCTAGGGAGTACAGTGCTTCACAGGTTGCAGAATTGTTCATCAGAGAGATATTCAGGTTTCATGGTTTTCCCAAAACCATTGTGAGTGACAGGGACAATAGGTTCACAAGCACCTTTTGGTAGGAGCTATTCAGGTTGGTAGGTATGACCTTGACTCCCAGCACTAGTTATCATCCACAAATTGATGGCTAAACAAAGATAGTCAACAAGTGGGTGGAAGGATACATCTAGAATTATGTATTAGGGAAACAAAAGGCATGGGTTAAGTGGTTACACTTGGGTGAGTATTGCTACAACACCACCTACCACATGTCTATTGGTATGTCTCCTTTCAGGGCCTTATACATTTATGATCCTCACATTTGTGGAGATTTTGTTGGAGCAACATTCATTCCAGCTTGATTATTCTTCTTGTATCTATCCAAATCTGTAGATCCATTGTATCGGGATCTTCTTATTATCTAAATAAAGGTCAGATCTAAAGTTGTTTCTCTTCCATTGTGTTAACTCTCTTGTATTTTTCTATTGGATGTTAATGTTGTCATGCTTTTATCATTTACACACCATAAAACTTCATCAAACCCTTCTAGCACAATCCTGGAAAGCAAATTTGCAAAACAATAAACAACAAGCAAAAAACTCAGTGAAAAACCTAAGTTTCCAAACAAGAAACAACTTGGGAATGTTACATTTATGCACTCTCTCTCCTTGGTTCATGTGCTTCTCTGTTCTCATCAATTCCTCCCTATTTAGCTGAAAGTATCCCCACTTTCCCCTGAAGATGTGGGAAATCTTGTTCAAAAGACCTGCAATGTATCTACTTTGCTTGTGTTAGTAAGTGTTCCTTCCATCCCACTAAGTATATTATTGGTGTCTTATTCCTTGTAGAGTGCATGTGGACATCAAGGAGAGTGTCTTGTTCCAATGGTGGCTGAAAATCTGGGAAGTTATGTTCTGGATGAGAGAGTTTAATGTCATCTTCTAAGTGCAATGGTTCATAGAGTTTAAGCTAATTGTGATCACATCATGAATGTCGAGTTGATAGGGAAGATCCAATTTGAATACTTTCTCGCAATTTGCTGGATGATTGTGTAAGGCATAAATCTGATAGGCTTTAGTTTATGGTGTTGTTGGCCTTTGAAACCCTACTTATTTATGTGGAACAATACTCTATTTCCCACCTGGAACATAGAAGGTGTTATCACTGTAACAAATTTTTGGACTCAAAGTCTCAGGACTTAGCAGAAGGCTAAATCAATATAGAGGAGCGATAGATTAGCAGGCGAGGCCACATCTAGCTGACGGGGCTAAATATAGTGGAAGGTGAAGTTGATGGGACCCAGTGGGTCACAGATCATGGGCGCCATAGATCAACGGTCATGGAGCATATCAGGCCGAGAACTAATGCGGAGGTTAATATTTTGAAAGAGGGCCGATAGGAATACCACGGTTTCGTCTCGAGGGCACATGGCGCCACCAGATGCATATCGGGGGGGAAAGCGGGTGAGCGCTAAACCGCTCAATCACACCCCGATGTCATGTGTCAAAATATCTTTGAATATGTCAAATCGAAAGGTCGCATGTGGAAAGGGAAAGTTGATGGCTATTCAAATCACCTCGGGACACTTGTTTGGGTACTTTTCGTCCGTGCGATGTTGGGTGAACGCTGCCAAAAAATTGATTCGAAGGCTCGTCATTTGAAATCGATTGCTGAACGTGATAAGTAGTTATCCTTGCAAGGACTTTCGTCAGTAGCCCATGATTGGCACTCAATGACGACTGTCATTCGAAACATGGGTGACATTACTCTGTTTTGGATGATTAATGTTTTATTACAGAACAGGGTAACTGTAAATCAAATCGTTCGTCTGATTCTTGTGCAGCTAACGGAGATAAGCTCGCACTTCCTGGCGAACCAGAGGAAATGGAGAAGACAGATCCAACAAACTTCAACAAATTGGGATGTTCAAATAATCTGACAAAATTATCGATGAAGAAGAAAGAAAAGCTTGCTGCATGAATATTGGCAACAAAATTTCACATAGAGCCTATAGATAAACCAAGGTCAGGTGAAGGAATTAGACTAAATCCTATCATGAAGGATTTAATCATCAATGGATATGCAGACGGATCCTACATGCAAGCTAGATAAAGTAAAAGGAACAAACGACAGAAGAAAGAGACCGAAGCTGAAATGGTCGAAGGTATTGGAGAAAGTCAGCCTGTTTGGCTTGACACCTTAAAGGAAGAAATCATGGATCTGAAATAAATTACAAGCTAAATTAAGTATCTTCGAGGAAATTTTGTGATGATGAAGAAAAGTGGCGTTTCGAGTAGAATCTTGAATATGCCAGTTTGTTTTATTGTAACGTTCCCTAGAAAATAAGAGCTCAGTTGTTGTACGTTACTCCTTCCATGGCCGCTATCTATTTTTGGAATCTCGGGGAAGATGATCCGTTTTGAATTCCCTATGTAATGTATCTATATATACTATCAAAAGGATAAATGAATGGTTGGACTTACCGGAGAGGGGCATGCCCTCGTAGCAGGAGAACTTTGTAATTTCTTACGAAATTTAATATAAGTAGATAAGGTTTTTCGTAGATAGATGAGATTGATCACGGTGTTGATGTTCAATGTGTTTTCCCGTCCTTCATATTTCATGAATGTGTTTTGCTGCTAGTAATAATGTTTAAGTAATAGAAGGAATTCAGTTTTGCTGGTGCTCCTTCTCACATTGATTATACTTGTTATGTATCATTGGTTAATGTTTCAGACTTCACTCGTGATCGATGCTCTGTTTGCAGTGGCCAACCCTCATGTTTCCTCTTCTAATGCTTCACAAAGAGATCCACCCTCTATTAGACACCTCTTGTTGATAGTAGCCTTTCCTTTGCTCTCCTCAACCATCTCAAATTACTTATTTGGCTTAACACCATACCTATTTTTCCTATGTTCCCTCTGGAAATACATAGCTTATAACTCTTCATACTTTTTCAGGAACGAACCCCATTTCCCAATGGCCCTGCTCTTTTGTTTTGTCCTACCACCTTTAAATTTTACACCACGGAAGAATCTGACCTTTGTACACACATTTCTAAATATTATGAATATCTCAAATAGTTGTATGTTCGAGAGAGCCCTCTCTGATTGGAAAGGTCAGAATCCAACCTAAAGTTGGTTGAAACAGTTACCTCTGTCATTTGTCTTCCATCTAGACAAATTTACAGAGTGCTAACAAAAGGAACACGATGTTGATCATGAAAGGTATGTACTCGGGTTGTGAATACAGAAGAGCTTCCCTAATCTAGGTTTCTATATTCTGAACAAATGTAGCAACGTGAGTTTGTTCCTTAATTTGGTGTGTAGGTGTAGCAAGAGGAAGTGTTGTTGGAATCAGATAGGAAGCAAGAGTTTGAAAACCATAACATATTTCAAAAGGTGAATTCCAATAGAGACATGTACAAATCAACTATAGCTATGTTGCAAAACATGTAGATAGGTATGCCACTGCTTAGCCCCAAGGTTTAGCTCAATCAGTCAGGAGTCGGACACGAGATCTCTCTCCCAAAATTGGGGAAGTCACAAGTTCAACTCTCTTGATCCCCTTGGGGTGAGGTGCTTGGAACTTACACACTAATTGTTTACCTTGGTTACCACCCATTGATGATGGTGAATTTTTTGTTGGTTTCCCGTGGTTATAAGAAAAAAAAAGGGTATCCCATTGCTTGTTCTTACTGTAATAGATGTGAAGATATGTACTAAATTCTAATTTACCACCTTATTTTAGTCATCCGTTTGGGAGTGAAAAGATGTAGAAAATCGGAGTTGACAACCTAACATCATCTGTAGTTCCTTCCAAAAGTGACTAAGGAATTGACAATATTTGTTTGAAACGATAGTAAGTTGTTGGCCAATATGAGACTAGATGTGATTAAAAAATAATTTGAAGTGTTTGGGTTGTCTTTTGTTTAGTGCAAGGACTAAAGATAGCCATTTTATAAAACCTAGATACAATCATGCTTCCTAAATGTACGCAAGAGTGACACCGATGAAATCCATAAAAATGGATTCCCAAGGTCCGGGGGGAATCGACAGAGGTTGATGAAGGCCCAATTTTCGATTGGATGACTTGGCTTGGATGTGCAATGAACACCTCTAAATGAAGTCTTCTAAGTTTTTTTCTCATAGATGCATTGTAAAAATAATGTTGTAGATGTTGGATGGTCTTGGTGTTACCAAAGTGTTCATAGTATGAAGAGGAATGAGCTTCTCTATGTAGAAATTTTGAAAATTGGGAAATTCATGCAACTTTTAAAATTTCACCTCATTTACTCGAGGTTTCCCAACTCTAATCCCTATGAACTTTCTTCCTCCGAGCTTGTTTCTTCCTAAGGTATCACTCAAGTGATAAATCCCCAAAGCATAAGTGCAACCTTGAGGAAACTCATAGGGGTTGACCATTGTCACCACGACAACTCCCTCTCCCACTTTAGGTCGATTCTCCTTCAAAAGGGGGTTATCCCTGTTATCCCCATTTTGTGGATAACTAAGGAGATTATGTCTCGAGGCCCTCAGGTTGCAGATATGGAGTGCTGAGAGGATACATGACCAACAATACCCTTTTGCACAAAAAAGAATCCTACCCACCACCACAGATGGTCACATGTTTATAGATGACATTCACCAAACCAGCTAGCTTCCGAAAGGAAATGGGCCTTGCTCCATGAGGTACAAGAAATTATTATGGTGATCATCATTTCAATATTTAAGCCATATGATTATGTTGTATCTTAGATTTCTCTAGATTTCATGATATATGCTTGGACATTGTGCCTTTTTCCTTGCTTCACCTTGGTGGTTGACATTGTGCCCTTGTAAGTGGTCCTCCTTAGGGATGGGTGTGCTACTGGGAAATCCCTTAAAGATCCATTGTACTGTTCCCAACCATACTTACCAATTTCCATCATTGTTCCCCTCCATTTCCTTATCTCTTGGGATTATAGGGTGTATTGACCCAAGAAGGGGTTGTCCCTTATTCTATGGGAAGAAGGGGTTGAAGGCCCAGAGGGGTTGATGTTGGGTAAAAGATAAAATCCTTGTATAAACCTTCCAGATGCTTCGCCTAGGGATCACCCAAGAAAGCAATGAAATGCTTATCTTTGAGTAAAGGGGACCCACAATATAATAAAGAATGTTTAAAAGGTTAGTTGAAGGATAGGAGGTCTCTCACGAGCCGACCTATCATGTCCATGAATATCTAGTGGTATGAAATCACCATCATCTGGTCACCAAACCTGGGTAATGGCTCTCGATTTCATGGCTGAGAGAAAGGGGGTCTCATCACGAGCCAACCTTCTCATTTTCACTAGGTGTTTGTGGGTGACATTGTCGTCATCTGGTCACCACGCCAAGGAAGTGACCTTCAATCTTTCCTTATGCTATATTAAAAGAAAATACAAAGAAAAAAAGATAAAAGGCAATTGATGGGCTTGGAAAAAGTGCATTGCGGATGGAGGTGCCACACACCTTCTACAAAGGCACCCATGAATGAGACACTACGACCCCTTGTATATCATGAGCCGTATGTCATGAGCCCTATACCCATTGAGTCTTGACCCCAACCATTTCATCCACTTTACATGGCTTAGAGAGGGATCTCTTGGAAACTCTCCTTGACCTAGGGAAAGATCTACCCAATAGGACACCTCGTCAAGCCTTCCATATTCAAGCTTGACAAGTCACATAGTGTCTTTGAGAAATTAATTGTTTGATATAGTGATCTTTGATGCACATGATTAGATGTATTATTTATTGATTGGATTCACTTATCATGATGTTATGACTTGAGATCCTTGGAGGGCATGCTCATTTGTCTTTGCGAGACCTAGTTGGTTGATAGTTTTGGGAGAACAAGCCTAGCTTGAACTTCCATGGGGCTACAAACCCACAGGTTGGATGCCAAGGGCCCGCATGCCAGATGAGAAAGATAAGAATTGGAAGGCCTTGATGATGACTTGTACAACATAGCCCAACCCTCACTTCCCAAACAATTTTTCCAGGAGGGGAAAAACGTCCCATTTTTTATCTTGACGTCATGTTTGGGGGGCTAGGGCATGGTGGTGAGATGGTATGCATTGGCACTTGGACGTTTTGAGGTTTTTGAGGCTTTGACCATGAAGGAAGACATTTGGATGCTTGACACGTGGCTTTGGGAAGCCTCACTACCTTCATACATCACCAACAACTTTCTCCTAGTGCCAAAACGCCCCTTAAAGGGGTGATGTCCATGTAAATTAGGGTTTTATTTGTGCAAAAGTGAAATTTTAAATGAATTGTTTAATATTACTTTGTTAAGGGGAAAATATTAGGGTTGTTGACCCCTAATCTTGTGGTTTACCCCTTAATTTCTGGACAAGTCACCTTGGTGACTGTTATCGCACAATCTGTACTTGCCCAAAACCCAAGGAAAGTGAGGCAAGATTAGCATAACAAGGGGGTGACCTATCACTGTCACCTTAATAGGAAACCCCTTTTTGTTTAAGAGTATGTTGAGATTACCCCAAGGGAGATATCCCTAGTGACCTAAAGGGCTGATGGGACTAAGAAAAGGATGCAAGAATACCCCCTCTCACTGGTCACTCAAGTCAAAAGGTTTTTATGTCTTTAAGAGATGAAACAAAAGTAATAGATGAAGTGTACCTGCCCAGAACAAGACAACAAGCAAAACATATGGCAGTTTTCAAGTACAAAATGATGTTAGTTCTTTAGTAAGACAATAAACCTTTCAAATATAAGCTGGCTGATATAAAATTGCAGCAATATGAAAATTTACAACAACGATATGTATTTTATAACCGTTGCAAGAAATATGCCTCAGAATTGCTTGAAAAGACAATGAAAAGTTAGCTTTTAATAGACAAAATGATAATCAATGGTCACAAGCAATTTCTGAAGTGTCTAGCTAGCATTAAAGGTCAGTTTTGCATAAAATTTGTTGCAGTTAGATGGTTGTAGCAATCTTTTGTAACAACAACAAATGTATTAGTGATCTAGACTAAGTTAGGGTTAGTTTTATTTAGTGAAAGATAGAAAGTTCAAGGTTTGAGTGTTGGTTTGATCTCTCTACCAAAAGAGTGTAAGGACTAGTCCCTTTAAAGGGTTATGGAGTCAATAGTTTAGCACAAATTCATTTGGAGTAAACAACAAAATGATTATGTTATCCAAGTAAAATATGAGTCTAAGAGGAGTAGTAACTTAAGTCCTCTTAAGATTTAACCTTTGGGGAGGTGAGCTACTAGGGAGTAGGCACTTCTAGGCCCTAGCGGTTTTCCTCCTTAGATAGTTGAAGAAATATTTAGATGCAATTACAATTAATCAAGACCTCTAAAGAGCTAGCACTTTAGGGATTTAGAGGCCTATCAATATAAACCAATTAGGTTAAGTCTAGAAAATACAAAGTGAAGAAGTATTAACTTAAGTTCTTCACTCCTAGGGTTTTATCAATCATGCAATTTCATAATATTTATCATGAGCAAGAAAATATACCATAACCATCAAAAGTAATGACAAAAAACAGATTTACTTACTCTACCAAGAATAATCATGCATGAAAACACTAGATTGCCAATTGACTTCACCAAAATTGATCTAAGTTCCAAGTAGAAGATTCCAAAAGAGAGGCATGCATCACAATTTCAGCCTATAAACCCTAAGTAGGGTGCAAATTTCAGTCCACTTCTTCTTGTGTGAGGAGTTATGATGATAAAATGAGAGTAATTTATCTCTATTTATACAAATCTTTGACCTTTAATTAATTTTAGGTCAAATAAAAGGCCAACCTGACCAATTTACATTAAAATACAATTTTGACATAAATAAAATTAATTAACATATAAAAACATCTCCAAGGGTGACGTCATGCCCTTATAGGGTGATGTTGAGGCCCTAAGGTGGAACATTGAGCTTGAAAGGTAGGGCGCTTGGCTTCCAAAGGCCCGAGATGAATCCCACATGTGCCACTAGGCTCATAAATGCCTCCAAAACGAAGACCCTAGCTTTGGATGATGTCCAGGATCATGACGGTGATGTCATGGGCCTTCAAGGGCCAATTTCTATGTGGAAGAGCAAGATCCCCCTGGGTCTAGGTCTATCAGGGTGCCTCCAAGGTAACACCCTTCTTTTTCCCGGTGCAAATATTTAGTTTCTTCTTACCCTTGGATGGGATTGAAACATCCATCTGTGGGCTTTAAGCCCTCATGAAGGTCCGAGCTAATCATTCCCTCATGTGTACCTATCCACCGGGCAAGGTCTTGCAGTAACAACAAGTACGCCTTCCAGGGGTTCATAAGTCACAATGATCATAACATGTAAATCACATCCAATAATTAAATTACCCAAACATGTGCATCAAACCCCCCTTAACCCAAACAAATGCTCAAAGATGTTATGCAATTTGACAAGTTAGGTTTGGAGAAGGTCTCAGGGTGTCCTATTGGACTAATCTTCCTCAAGTCTGGGGTGTTCCCCAGGTGGGAACCAATCCAGGTCATGTAAGTGTATGAGGTGTCATATAGTAAGTGTTTGGGCATGGGGTGCATTAATAACAAGGAAATGTAAGTTTTACTTGTGAGTGCCTTTGTAGAGGGAGAGTTGCACCTTATCATAGATTCCATTGTTTCCTAGACCATTCATTGCCTTTTACTTTTAGCTTCATTTCTTTTTATCTTTTTGCTTTTGTTCTTCAAGGGAATAGTTAAGGTACATTGTCCTAGCTTGATGACCAGAGGTGATAGCGTTATCCACAAACATTTCATGGAGATGAGAAGGTTGGCTCGTTATGAGACCCCCTTTCTCTTGGCTACTCCACCAAGATCCACTACCTTGGTTTGGTGACCAGATAGGTGGTAGTGTCATACCGCTACATTCACATGGTCATAATAGGTCGGCTCGTGATGAGACCTCCTATCCACCAACTAGTACCTTGAGTGTTTATTTATCTTATGGGTTCCCTTTTCTTACTGAGAAGATTTTTATTTCTTTCTCGAGAATCCCTGGGTGAAGCATCTCAAAGGTTTCAATATTGGATTTTAACTGTTGCCAACTACTTTTACCCTCTGGGCCTTTATCCCCTTCTTCCCATAAGGCAAGGTACAACCCTTCCTAGCATGGCCAATCCTAATGCCTAAACAAAGGTAGGGGGAGATGAGAGGAATAATGATAGAAAGTGGTAAGTATGGAGGGAACGGACGATGACCTTTCACAAACCCACCCAGTGGCAACCCATCCTAAAGAGAGATCAACTTACTAAGGCACCATGTCACCCTTGCAGGTATGAACAAGTCAAAGAGCATAATTTCCAAGAAAACGTTATGAAATGAAGGAGAATTCAATACAACATATTCAAGTGCTTCAAGGATCATAGTGACACATACCATGATACCCAAACTCATTACCTCATGGAGAAAGACTTACTACCACTTCAGGATCAAGCTGGTGGGATGGATGTTGTTGTTGCTAATAAATGGATTGCACTGAAGAAAAGAGGATCCATCTGGAGCCATGCTCAAGTCGTCCGGCTCTCGATACTCCATGTCTAGGACCTATGGGCCTTGAGACATGATCTCCTTAGTTATCCCTAGGGTAGGGGATAACATTTGGCTCCAACTCGTGGACATTTACGCACTGTAGAGAGCATGAGAACCTCAACATATCTGGGATGACCTATGCTTGCTAAATCTCAACAAAATGTATTAGTAATTGTTGGGTATGTGTTATATTCTTTGCATGTGTGTGTGTGTGGGTGCGTCAGATACGACAACTACGTCTGACGATCCCTTCACCTACAGCTCTGCCGTGTGCGCCGAGCGCTTTCCTAGGGGGGTACCAGGGGAGGGGGAGGGCAGGGGTATGCCCCCCCTGGTTACGAGCAGTGTTCGGGGCAACGCCCTGAAATTTGTTTTTGGGCGGTTTTTGCTATTTTTAGCGGATTTTGCTATTTTTAGCTGATTTGTAAATTAATCCCAGATTAAGGGATTAGGGTTTTGGTATCTACGGAATACCTAAAAACAATGTATATATTGTATGGCGAATGGTGAAATTTGAGATAATGAAAATAAGAAAGGTTTTCCCGGTTGAGGGTTTTCGGTAAAAATCTCTGTGTACTCTGTGTATGAGCCATTGATTAATTTATGTATTGCTTAAGAATCTATATGCATTGCTTTACTTCGCAGGTTTAAAACTTACAGTAATCCTTAGGGTGGTGATATCACCCCTTGTTCATATATGATATAATAATAAAATAAAGAGCATCTCTAATGTAGCATGTGATCATGAGTATACATATATACAAATGAGACAAAATAATATGTAAATGTAACTACAACTATACTAACATGATATGCATATGGTATGTACAATGGATGCAAATGCCTACCTACCTCTACTTACCTGTTGTTTGAATGCTAGGTGTAGTCAAATAACCAGTGAAATCATCCTAGCAATATCTCATGGTACATGTCTTTGTGCTTCATCATAAACCAACACAATGATAAGTTAAGAAAAAAAATAACATGAGTTAGAGCACACATCATATCATAGGAAATCGTAAAGTCTAGCTCATGGAGGCGGGAGGGAGGGACAAAATTATGCCAAGTCATACTTCTAGGAAAGTGCTCAATCCATCTCAGAAAGGGATCATGAAAAATCAAAGGCTCAAAAAACTGACTCAAAGAGTCTGAAGGTTGGCTACCTTGGACATCATCACATCTTGAGGTCTAGGAAGGGACTAGTAAGAACCTAGAGGATGATTGGAAATTTTTTAAGGGAAAGTTGAAAGTTTGAGATAACAAACTTCTTCTTAAGGTATTCAACCTACCCTTGAATTCTAAAAAAAGGCTCTACCCCAGAGAAAACTTGGGACAAGGGACATGTTTCCTAATTGTATCCTTAGTGTCATAACGAGGTAAAGTAATTGAAGGGAGTTGGAAAACCTTGTCATAAGTATCCTGCTTTAGGCAAGAAACGTCCTTACCCTTATCAAGATCTGAGCACAACAGTGGTTGATAATATTTTTCATAGAATAAATCCAAGTGCTTAAAGGAAGACTCATAAAAAATCCTCAAGGTATGACTGGAAATCATCTTGAAAACATAACACCAAGTCATCCTTGGGTGTTTGGAAAATGTTTGTAACTATATCATCTCCTTGTTGCCATATGTTAGAATTATTAGTAACTTGACATGATAGTTGTAAAGGAAACTTTTGGAAATCATCCTCAATATCGTAAAGAGGGTCCCCATCATAGCCAATCACATCCCATTTACATTTCCCGACATGTATGAACTCGTCAATATTATCAACCATGTTATTTCCTTCATCATAACATAAAGGGATTAAAGCATCCAAAGGCTCCTATAACACTTCTTTGCTTTCCAAATCACAAAATAAGGCATCATCAAAATCTTGGAAAGGGAAACAACTCACTGTATTCACTTCTTCCTGTGTAGGAGTGTTGAGAATTTAGATAACTCCATCAAATGGAGGAGTAAGCATCAATGCATCATCCTCATGACTTGCCCTTAGATCTTCAGCTTCATAATATGGAGGGTCTATATTGTCCAAGGGTTCCCTTTCTTCCTCACCTTCTGAATCATAGAATAAGTTATCATCAAAAAACTGAAAAGGAAAGTGACTAACCTCATCCTCTTCTTCTTGTGTATGAGGAAAAGGATTTGGGATGGCTTCATCAGAGGGAGGAGCACACATTAATACTTCATCATCATGTTTAATGTTGAAATATTGTAAATGCAAAGAGTATTCTATTTATTATTGAGTTATTATTCATTAGATCAATCCCCTTTTGTGGATTGATCATGTCAAGCATTGTAATTGACCAAATCCCCTTTTGTGGATTGGTCAAACCCTAAATATATTATGCAAATTGAGAAGTCGGCCCCCAGGCTAATCAAAGTGGTTTTAACCACTAAGAATACAAGTAAGCCTTGCCCAACGAAAAGACACGTTTTTAGCACCTGCTAGTTTGTATAAATAAAGGAAGCCAATGCCTCATTTGTTCACTCACTCATTCGCTCACTCAGTGCACAAGTCTGGTAGTTACAGTTGGGAGAAGAAGGAAGAGAGAGGTGCATTGCTCAATAGAGGATATTCTCTAGTGTTTGGTTTATTGTCTTGGCATTTTATTGGCTATCTATATTAAGGAAGTTTTTGCTGGGTTTTCTCCCCCATGAGAGTTTCCCACATTAGATGTTGTGTATCTTGTGATTGTGTCTCTCTCAATGATCCTATCTCTGCTATGGTTTCCTAGTAAATTGAAAAGAAACCTAATGTTGATATTATGGTAGCTAGGGGAGGTATTTACCTCCACGTGTAAACCTGACGAGGATAGAATACTCCGGGAAGCAAGAAGAAACCCTAATGAGTTGACTAATAACCCTAGAAGACTTGTCGGCTCAAGAAGATAATTTATATTATGTTATTAGCCTCCAAGAGAAGAAGTCGGCCAGAAATAATAATATATACTGAACATACAGATACCCAGAATGAGAAGTCGGCCCAGGCAATTAGCCAGAATTAGTATAAATACAGGAGGCCAGTTCTCATTCTGGCAGGCACTCTCAGAATTGCAGAGCAACAACTTGTGCGCACTGCAGTGCCCAGTGAGGAGAGCTACCATTACAGCTGCTGCAACTAGCAGATCACATTTGTCTTGGACTATCTCTTGGTTAGGGTTAGGACTATCTGATCAACTCTTATTGGTGCGCTATCCTTGGGGAAAGGTGCACTACCCTTTGTTTGGATATCTAGCCTAGGGTTTTCTTCCAGAGTGATTCTCTATCAAGGTTAAGGTGCTCGGAGGGTGGCTTTGGCCTATGGTTGGGTGACAAGGGTATTGTCAATGGTAAAACGAGCACATTCATTTATTTTCTAACAGTTTATGGGCCCACACCTCCTTCATTCAATCTAACCGCTAGAAGGAAACATAGCCATGAGGATATTAGGCTCGTTGAATAACTGTCGCTAGGGTTTATAGTAGGAGTAGTCACCATAGCATTGTCGCTAGGGTTACTAGCAGATGTAGTTGCAGAAATCCTAATCCTCTTGTTGAGGCACCTTAAATAAAGGGATTGATCTAATATCCGGATAGATCAGTGCGCCCTAGCCTAGCGCATCTCCTGGTACTCTCAGAAAGCCAAGACGTCAAGTTTGATTTTTTGGTCAAAACTAGGGTTTGACCAAGTCAAAGAAGCCATGAATTATTCTATGAAGTCATAGAACAAGTTATATGGAGCCCCTAACTTCAGAGTGTGGAAGACAAGGATTGATCTCATCCTTGCCAAGAATAAAGTGTTGGATATCGTGAAAGGAAAGATCGTGAAACTAGAATTTGAAGAAGGAAAAGAGAAGGAACCACAAAACGTTGCAGCTATGGAGAAGTTCAAAGATGGTGACATCAATGCCATGAGTATCATAGTGGACTCTATCAAACACCACTTCATACCCTACATCTCCCATCTTGACTCATCGAAGAAGATGTACGATGCCCTAACAAACCTTTTCTCAGTCAGAAACATTGGACAAGTAATGAGTCTGAGGAATGAGCTTCGTGACATGAAGATGAATGATGATGACAACATAACATCATACTTTGTGAGAATCTCTCAGTTAAGAGATCAAATAGAAGCTATTGAAGAGATCATCTCAGAGAAGGAGTTGGTAAACATAGTACTCAATGGTCTTCCCAAGACATGGGATGCATTTGCCGCAAGCATGAACACAAGGAAGGAGTATCCTACATTTGAAGAACTTTGGACTTGTTGTGCTCAAGAAGAATCTAGGATCAGTGCAAAAGAGAAACCCCAAAATAAGTACGATGATCAAGCCTTCACAACAAGATTCAAGAATTTCAGGAACAAAAGGAAGTTTGGTTCAAGGAGGAAGCCAAATCAAGAGAAAGACATTTCAAAAATACAATGCTTCAACTGTCAAAAGTATGGTCACTACAAGAATCATTGTCCCGATCTAAAGAAAAGGAAGGAGAAACACGAAGCATTAGTTGCCGAAGAAAAGGAACCTACAAAGAAAACTAAGCAGGATGAAAGAGACTTCTTCTTCTGAAGGTAACAATACTCTTCTTATTTCTTGTACATATCTTGTTTGTATCGTCTCTGTACATATCTTGTATATCTATCTCCTGGAAGATAATGTGTTCCAAGAAGAACTACACCTACGGAAGAACAAGAAGATAAGGATTGATATCATTAGATAAATACATGAAAGGATGAAATACACCGAATCAATCATGAAGAGACTTAGAAGAAGCAAAGACAAAGAGAAGCTAGCAATCAAGAGGAAATTGGAGAAAGACTCATGACATTTTGTAGAAGACAACAAGATGGAAGCGTGGACTCTGTTAGACAAAGAGAGCCAATTATATATTGCAGAAGACAATAAGGATGCAGACAGAAGTGTGGACTCTGTTAGATGGAGGGAGTCGATTATATGCACTTATACATGAAGCAAGGATTAGGAGGGAGATAATCCTATGATCCATTGAAGATGATGAAATATATATTCATGGTAGTAGCCATGAAAGATAGTACGTGTTCAGATCAACCGCAGAAGAAGACTTCTTCGAAGAGAAGCCTTAAAATATCCCTGGTTGTCCATTCACATCCGTGATCCTATAATGAAAGGAAGAAGTGGAATCTCTAGGGCATGGAATCTATAAGCAACTCCATGGACCCAAGAACTAAAGGAAAAACATGAGGAAGAACATAGAAGATTCCAAGAAAGAAAGAGAAACCAGAACAACTAGTCATTGTATCAAGAATCACAAGATTACCAGCCTGATATGAACTCACTAAAATAAATCAAGCAGAAGAACTGAAAGTCATGATGAAGAACAATGTATGAAAGACTTATGAATGAAAGCATTGCGATATCTAGAACTAGATATTCTCCCAGATGGAGGGAGAAGACTATGATGATTACTTGTTCCAGTAAACCAAACATATCTCTACATGAGTCATTATATCATCCGCAACATCCATGAGTTGGATTTCTACATCAAATAAATGTAAAGATTGTTCTCCAGAGCAATTGAGCAAAGAGCATATGAAGAGCAATCTCAAGACTTTGAGGCATACCAGAAAGAGACCCTTGTATGGAAATGGAAGAAAATAACTTGGTGGAGAACCTCTAGTGCACAACAGAAGCATGGTGAAGATTTCCTATAACAAGATATTGTATCAAGATGATTACTCAGAAGATCAAATCTCATGATGACAAAAGAAGTGCCACATGGATATGTTCCAGTTTTCCAACAATGATATACTCTATTGATCAGNCTAGTGCACAACAGAAGCATGGTGAAGATTTCCTATAACAAGATATTGTATCAAGATGATTACTCAGAAGATCAAATCTCATGATGACAAAAGAAGTGCCACATGGATATGTTCCAGTTTTCCAACAATGATATACTCTATTGATAAGAGATACATGAAGCCTTCAAAGAATACCAGTGCTCCAGAACGAAGTACATTTGAAATCAAGCATTACATTATCCGTGATGAAGTTTAGAAAGGAGAAAGAGGTTCTCCAATACATATCTCCACAGATGAGCAGATAAGTAGACATTTTGGTAAAGCTTCCATCCAAGATGAAAGATTTTGCGTACTCAAGCTAGAGTTCGTGGAGACGAATTCCTTATTGAAAAAGGAAGAGATGACTCCCAGGTTGGGAGGGAGCACTAATGTATTATTAATTGATGGAAAAACATTTTTCAGTTCGAAGAATGGTCCAGGATGAGCATATTCTTTCCTGTTCAGAAAGTGGATTGAGATTTCTGACGAACATCAATTTCCCATTGTGGTTAACATGGGAAATGGTCCAGATTGTTGATGTACCATAGAGAACGACTTCCCATTGTGGTTAACATGGGGAGTGGTCTAGGGCAGTCTCTCTTTTTGAGGGTTACTCAAGAAGGTTGGTCCGCCTCGCCAGACAATGATTTCTCATTGTGGTTAACATGAGGAATGGTCCATTTTTGGAGGTTGGTACAGGACAATCTTTTCCTCTTGTGGTTAATAGAGGAAATTGTCCGAACAATCATTCCTTAGGGTTTATACATTCTCTTCAGGGTGCACTTTGATTAGTGTAGGAGGAATCGCCCAGGGTGGGGAATGGTCTAGGCTCAACAATCAGGGACAGACATTCCTTAGGGTTTATACATTCTCTCCAGGGTGCACTTTCATTAGTGTAGGAAGAATGGCCCAGGGTGGGGAATGGTCCGGGTTTAGAAGAAAGGATAGTTATTCTTCCTTACTTGAGAAGAATAGTCCAGATATCTAATTGTTCTACTCCGAGGGAAAATATTCTTTCAGAGCTCACATATGTGAGTGAAATATTGGCCCAGATGATTTAGTTTATATCATAACATTATTTCTGTGCAGGTTGATATCAGATGATTGTTATGAAGATTGTATGACAATAGATGTATACTATTGTGGTGGATATGTTCCAATGTTTGATCAAGTACTTGTTTTCTACTTGGTGTGGTAGTATACCACTGGATTGTAGTTATGCACTACTATGGATAGACACAATTGTGTTCTATTTTATTTCGATTACCTTAAATACTATCAACGGTATTGGAAATGATTATCAACTAGATGGATGATCAAAGAACAAAGATTTCCCAGACAAGAAAATGGTTCAGAACATTTACTCTTCTAGGACATATGTCCAGATTAGAAGAATGGCTCTTGTGTCACTTTGTGGTGTGAGTGACTGATCCTACATCATGTCTAATTACTCAGATGGAGTATGGTTTCGAGAGATGATGCAGTTGATGACACTGATAGTGATGATGGTGCTCATGATCTAGTCATGAGATAGTCTAGACGACTATGTTGATGCTACCGAGTGAATGGTATGTTTTGTGCTCAAGACCATTACCTATAATACCTCCCTAGCTAGGAGGGAGTGTTGATATTATGGTAGTTGCAGGAGGTATTTACCTCCATGTGTAAACCTGACGAGGATAGAATACTCCGAGAAGCAAGAAGAAACCCTAATGAGTTGGCTAATAACCCTAGAAGACTTGTCAGCTCAAGAAGATAATTTATAGTATGTTATTAGCCTCCAAGAGAAGAAGTCGGCCATAAATAATAATATATAATGAACAGACAGATACCTAGAATGAGAAGTCGGCCCAGGCAGTTAGCCAAAATTAGTATAAATATGGGAGGCCAATTCTCATTCTGGCAGGGAATCTCAGAATTGCAGAGCAACAACTTGTGCACACTGCAGTGTCCAGTCTTGTGCGCAGGTTTGAGGAGAGCTGCCATTGCAACTGCTTCAGCTAGCATATCACGTTTGGCTTGGACTATCTCTTGGTTAGGGTTTGGATTATCTGATCAACTCTTATTGGTGCGCTATCCTTGGGGAAAGGTGCACTACCCTTTGTTTGGCTATCTAGCCTAGGGTTTGCTTTCAGAGTGATTCTCTATCAAGGTTAAGGTTCTTGGAGGGTGGCTTCGGCCTATGGTTGGGTGACAAGGGTATTGTCAATGGTAAAACAAGCACATTCATTCATATTCTAACACCTCATAATAGCTTAAACCTTAACATGGTATTAGTGCTAAATTGAAGAGAACATCTTTCACTGGATAAAGAAAAACGTCATTGTTGTCGTACAAGAAAATTAGGGCTTTTATTGAAGATGAATTTCATCCTAAAAATCATCTAGAAAAGTGTGCCCTAGCCTAGGGAACTCTTTGTCACCTTCAACGCCCTTTTTCAGTGGATATAACTCCTAGAAAGTGAAACCCTAGTTTTCATTGGTACCAGAAAACCAGAATTACTAGAAAAACAAAAGTACCAGAAAACCAGGAAACTAGAACCAGTACCAAGAGTACCATTATAGAATTCCGCTGGTCAAGTTTGAAGGGGAAAAATTTGGATTTTATGAAATCTAACTACATCGGGCTACTCGCCTCAGCCAAGCGCACCTCCTGGTAAGTTCAAAATTAAATTCTAAGCCTTTTCAATTTTTGGTCATTTTCCTAGCTCCAGGTAAAGATGTATGCAATCACTAAGCTTGTTGACAAGCTAGAAGGTGTGGAAAACTTCCATGCCTGGAAGTATATGATTTCACTCATTCTTAAAGGGAATGACCTAGCAAGATTCATCAAAGAATATGTACCAAAACCTGTCGATGCTGCAACTAAAGAAAAACACCAAAAGGACACAGTTAGGGCCAAGAGAATTATTGTAGATTTTATTAGAAATCACGTGATTCCTCAAGTGGCTTCAAAGAAGACTCCAAAATAAATGTTTGATGCCCTAAACAGATCGTATGAAGGAAAGAACATCAATCATAAGATGAATCTAAGAACTCAACTCAAAAATACAAGGATGCAGAAAGGAGAAACAATTCAAGAATACTTCTTTGGAATATCACAATTCAAAGAACAACTAGAAGAAATTGGTGATACTCTAGATGAAGATGAACTTATAATGATAGCCCTTAATGGTCTCACAAGACCTTGAGATGCATTCATCCAAACTATTTGTGCCAGAAAGGAGAAATTAAACTTTGATGGTCTTTGGGAAGAATGTGTTCAAGAAGAAGCAAGAGTAGCTAACTGAGAAGCATTACTATCAAGAGATGAAGATCAAGCCCTAGCTACTCATACCAAAGGAGGAAGAAATAGGTCTTACTTCCAGAAATAAACTCATGAGGAGTCTCACCCCCCAAAAATATTCATACATAAAGAATCTCACCATCCAAGGAGATTCTAGAAGTTTCAAAAAGGTCAAAGAGGAGAAAAATATTTCTCATCCTACCAATGCTACCATTGTGACAAGATGGGACATATTGCTGATAATTTTCTAGCCAGATGAGAAGAATACAAGACAAGAAACAAGAGGCACCATGCCCATACAGTTGAAGATGAAGAACCACCCACAAAGATGATAAAAGAACATATTCAAGACTATTTCTTAATCTCTGCCCTCTTAGGATTAGTGTCACCTGGTGAGGACACTTGGCTCATAGACAGTTGTTCTTCCAAGCACATGACAGGTTAAAGAGACATTCTCTCTTTCCTTACAGAAAACAAGTTTCCCCGGAAAATTAGACTTGGAGATGATTATCAATACCCTATCAAAGGAGTAGCAGAATCAAACTACAAACTTGATTCAAGGATCCCAATGATGATGAAGGATATACTATATGTACCAGGTTTGACAAAGAACTTACTTTCTATCTCATCTTTAGAGAAGAAAGGCTTTAGAGTTTTCTTCATAGATTGATAAGTTCTTATGTGGCCCAAAGGAAAAATCATGGAAGAAGCAATTGTTATTGGAAAAGAAGAAGGTGGCTTGTATAAGCTAAAGGGTTACTCAAAAGCAGCCTTGACCCATTCCATTGAGAATCCATGTGAACTTTGGCATAAAATAATAGCTCACATCAACTACAAGGCATTACCATATGTAAGCAAGGCAGTCACAGGTCTACCAGAATTCTAGGTTGACCATGAAGGTGTGCGCAACGGATGTGCACAAGGAAAGAACATCAAAAACCCTTTCCCGAAGAGAGACAATAAAGCAGAAAGATTCCTAGAGATCATTCACTCAGATGTATGTGGCCCAATGCCATCAACCTCCATCAATGGGTATGTATACTGTGTCTTTTATTGATGACTATTCTCGCAAAACCTGGGTTTACTTTTTGAAATCAAAAGATGAAGTGTTCAGTAAATTCAACGAATTCAAAGCCTTGATAGAGAATCTCTTTGAAAGAAAGATCAAGATACTCAGGTCAAATAATGGAGGAGAATACACCTCAAAAGATTTTGCAAACTTTTTCAAAGATGTCGGGATCAAGAGGGAGCTCACCACTCCCTACAATCCTCAACAAAATGGTGTAGCAGAAAGAAAGAACATAACTATAATGGAAGCAATGAAGACTATGATCCATGATCAAGATCTTCCAATGCACTTATGGGAAGAAGCAACAAAAACAACAATATATGTACAAAACAAATTTTCCCATAGTGCACTTGGGTTCAAGACCCCTGAAGAGATATTCTCTGGAAAGAAGCTAGAAGTAACTCATCTCAAAATATTTGGATGTTCAGTATTTGTACACATTTTGAAAGAGAAGAGAACCAAGATGGACGCTTCAGGAAAGAAGGGAATATTTTTTGGACACTTGGAGGTCTCCAAGGCCTTCGAAATTTATATACCAGGGTACCATCGTATTGAGATCAACAGGGATGTAACCTTTGATGAAGATGCAACACTCAATAAATCAAGAAGATGCCATCTTGAAGAAGTATATGAAGAAGAACATGTGACTCCCAGAGTTGCAGAACCAGTGAGGGAAGTCATCACTTCCCCTGATGAGGAGATTCTAGAACATCATGACATAATAGAATCCCAATAACCTCCCCAGATGACGATCTCCCACAAGAGAAAGCCGGCTTGGTCAAGGGAACTTATTCAAGACGGTGAGAAGTATGGTGCCCCTGAAGGAACCATGAGACAAGTCAAGAAACCCAATCCATTCTCCAATTATATGGCTTTGATGTGTGATCTCTTAGAGAAGGAGCATGCTTGCTTTGAAGAAGCTATTCAGAAGAAAGAATGGGCAGATTCCATGACAGAAGTATACCAATCCATTATAAAGAATGATGTATGGGAAATAGTTCCCAGACCAAAGAGTAAGGATGTGGTATCTTCCAAATGGCTTTTCAAAATAAAACATGTTACTAATGGAAGTATTGAGAAATATAAAGAAAGGTTTTTTTCTCGTGGATTTTCTCAAAAGGAAGACATTGACTATGAAGAGACATTTGCTCTTGTATCCAGATACACTTCAATCAGAACCATCATAACTCTTACAACCAAGATGAAGTGGAAGTTACACTAGATGGACATGAAAACAACTTTCTTGAATGGTGTCACTGAAGAATAAGTGTATATAGAACAACTTCAAGGGTTTGAAGTTGAAGACATGAAGATTCATGTCTACAAGTTGAAGAAGGCCCTGTACAGATTGAAGCAAGCTCCTAGATCTTGGTATGGAAGGATTGACAATTTCCTGACGAGCTTGGGCTTTACCAAGAGTAAAGTTGATTCTAACCTTTACTTCAAGGTTATGAATGATGAGCCTGTTATATTGTTGTTGTATGTGGATGACTTATTCTTAACTGGAGAAGAAAATCTCATGACTAATTGTAAGAAGAAGCTCGCTGCAGAATTTGAGATGAAAGACCTTGGCCTAATGCACTATTTCTTAGGTCTTGAGGTCTGGCAGAGCCCAGATAAGATCTTCCTTAACCAAGGGAAGTATGCAGTTGAAATACTAAAGAGATTTGATATGTTGGAGTGAAAATCCATGAATACACCCATGGAAACACAGTTGAAGCTCTTGGTTGACACTTCATTAGAATTGATTAATGCTACACTGTACATACATATCATTGGATCGTTGATGTATCTGACAAACACTGGGCCATATATATGTTTTGTTGTGAACACCTTAAGTCAATTTATGGTAGAGCCCAGACTTGTTCACTTGATTGTTGCGAAACATGTGATGAGGTACCTTAAGGGTACATTAGATTGTGGTCTCATTTATAATGGACATCATGACTTCAAAGTGAGTGGTTATACCGATTTAGATTGGGATGGAAGTGTTTCTGACAGAAAGAGCACTTCAGGATGTTGTTTCGGTATGGGGTCAACCATGATTTCATGGCAGAGTTGGAAGCAATCAAGCATTTCTCTCAGCATGGTAGAAGAAGAATACATTGTTGCATGTTCTTCCAGTTTTGAAGCCATATGGCTTCRAAAGTTGTTGATAGGTCTATTCAATCTGGAGATGGAAGCAACTATGATCCTATGTGATAACCAGAGTTGTATAAAKATGACATAGAAACCTGTGTTCCATGACAAGTCAAGGCACATAGAGATCCGATATCATTACATCCGTGATATGGTGTAGAGAGGAGCCATAAAGCTCCAATATGTTATCACAGATGAACATGTTGATGACARCCTAGTGCTGAAGATTTTCAACTTCGTGCTGATGTTGTTGTGATGCCATCCTAGTGCTGAAGATTTCCATCTTTGTGTTGATGTTGTTGTGATGCCAGCCTTGTGCTGAAGATTTCCAGCTTCATGCTGATGTTGTTGTGATGCTAGGCTCGTGTTGAAGATTTCCAGCTTCGTGTTGATGTTGTTGTGATGCCAACCTTGTGCTGAAGATTTCCATATTCGTGTTGATGTTGTTGTGATTCCATCCTTGTGTTGAAGATTTCCAGCTTCATGCTAATGTTGTTGAGATGCCAGCTTGGTGATGCAGATTTCCAGCTTCCTGCTGATGTTGTTGAGATGCCAACTTTGTGTTGAATATTTCTAGCCTAGTGTTGATGTTGATGATGCTCCAACTTTCATGTTGTGATGTTGTTGTTGTTGTTGATGCTCTAGCATTCGTGTTGTGATGTTGTTGTTGTTGATGATGCTCCAACCTTTGTGTTGTAATATTGTTGTTGTTGATGTTGTATCAACCTTGTGTTGTTATTGATGATGATGTATTAGTGTTATACTAATCTACGTTGATGTAGATGATGATGATTCCATTCCATCTCCCTACTGTGGATGATGATATTGATGATGAGAAAAAACTTCTGATGAGTTATAGATATGCCAGTTAGTGTTCCAGATGTTGTTGATGTTGCTTCCTCTCTCTCTCCTGATGATGTTGTAGAATACCCTTCTTGTTAAGGGGGAGTGTTGAAATATTGTAACTGCAAAGAGAATTCTATTTATTATTGAGTTATTATTCATTAGATCAATCCCCTTTTGTTGATTGATCATGTTGGGCATTGTAATTGACCAAATCCCCTTTTGTGGATTGGTCAAACCCTAAATATATTATGCAAATTGAGAAGTTGTCCCCCAGGCTAATTAAAGTGGTTTTAACCACTAAGAAGACAAGTCGGCCCTGCCCAACGAAGAGACACATTTTCAACACATGCCTGTTTGTATAAATAAAGGAAGCCAATGCCTCATTTGTTCACTCACTCATTCTCTCACTCAGTGCACAAGTTTGGTAGCTGCAGTTGGGAGAAGAAGGAAGAGAGAGGCACATTGCTCAGTGTAGGATATTCTCTAGTGTTTGGTTTATTGTCTTGGCATTGTATTGTCTATCTATATTAAGGAAGTTTTTGCTGGTTTTTCTCCCCCATGAGGGTTTTCCAGGAAAAATGTTGTGTATCTTGTGAATGTGTTTCTCTCAATGATCCTATCTATGCTATGGTTATCTAGTAAATGAAAAGAAACCTAATAATAGCTTAAACCTTAACATTTAATACCTTCAGGCTCTCGCTCTTCAACCAGGTTCTCATTATCCTTGCTAGAAGCATGAGTAAATTTGTGTTCTTCCCCATGGGATTGATAAACTTCATCAAGATCCCTCTCCTCAACCTATTATTGATCAATGTCTTGTTCCAAACCTTTCGGGGTTTCTTCAATAGATTTTTCAAGGCAAGGTATTCTCTTTGGAATATCTATGGTATCTTTGGGCTCACCAATCTTGACTTCTGGAACAAAGGATTGTTCTTCCTTGGATGAGGATATGTTGGCTTCGACTTCTGTGGCCATGTCATAAGATTATTGGATTGTTCTAGGAGATTTGTCTCTGATAGGGAAACCCATTTGTCCTGTAAAGGCTTTGGTGTAAAGAAAAAGAAGAAATTTGTTTGAAGGGTGATGGCTTGTTGGGATCTATTGTATTAGCCTCTCAAATTTATCATGAAATTCCCTAATAGTTTCATTCTCATTCTTCTTTATGTAATTAAGTTTTTTTAGAAAATCCATAGGATCCTCTTTGATATTCCATATCTTGAGGAATATCTCTTCTAATTGATCCATGGATGTAATACTAGCATCAGGGAGGCCATCATACCATCTCCTGGCATTATCAGGAAGAGTACCAGAGAAAAGTTTCATTGCTAGGTCTTTGACGTCATCACTAACAGGGTGGAGTTGAAAGAAAGAAAAAAAAGTCATGCATATGGTCCTTAACATTCTTTTTATCACTACCAGTGAATTTTGGGAGCCATTTTCCATACGTCAGAGGCATTCGTCGAGGGTAACCGAGAATATTACTCATGTCCAAGGGTTTAAAATTACATGGGTCCCATTGAGAATCCATTTTTGGCTTAATCATCAGTGGAGTCGCCAGATAATCCTTCTAAGGATTATCAAAGGTAAAAGAGGGAATCACCCCAGTGGAGTCACCAGGTAAGCTCCAAAAGTGAAAGGATTTGAGAAAAAGGCTTACCGAAAATTTGTCATTCGAGGAAAATCAACTTAGTGTTGCCAAAAATGTTATCGCACAATATGTACTTTCCCAAATCCCAAGGAATGTGAGACAATATTACTGTAAAAAGGGGTTGACCTATCATTGTCACCTTAATAGGAAACCCCTTTTTGTTTATGAGTATGTTGAGATTACCCCAAGGGAGACATCCCTAGTGACCTAAAGGGCTGATGAGACTAAGACAAGGATGCAAGAATACCCCCCTCTCATTGGTCACTCAAGTCAAAAGGTTTTTATCTCTTTAATAGATGAAGCAAAAGTACTATATGAAGTGTACCTTCCCAAAACAAGACAACAAGCAAAAAATATGGCATTTTTCAAGTACAAAATGATGTTAGTGCTTCAGTAAGACGATGAACCTTTGAAATATAAGATGGCTGATATAAAATTGCAGCGATATGAAAGTTTACAACAACAATAAGTATTTTATAACAGCTGCAAGAAATAGGCCTCAAAATTCCTTGAAAAGACAATGAAAAGTTAGCTTTTAATAGAAAAAATGATAATCAATGGTCACAAGCAATTTCTGAAGTGTCTAGCTAGCATTAAAGGTCAGTTTTTGCAGAAAATTTGATGCAGCTAGATGGTTGTAGCAACCTTTTGTAACATCAACAAATGTATTAGTGATTTAGACTAAGTTAGGGTTAGTTTTAGTTAGTGAAAGCTAGAAAGTTCAAGGTTTGAGTGTTGGTTTGATCTGTCTACAAAAAGAGTGTAAGGACTAGTCCCTTTAAAGGGTTATGGAGTCAATAGTTCAACAAACATTCATTTGGAGTAAACAACAAAATGATTATGTTATCCAAGTAAAAGATGAGTCTAAGAGGAGCAGTAACTTAAGTCCTCTTAAGATTCAACCTTTGGGGAGGTGAGCTACTAGGGAGTGGGCACTTCTAGGCCCTAGCGGTTTTCCTCCTTCTTAGATAGTTGAAGAAATATTTAGATGCAATTACAATTGATAAAGACCTCTAAAGAGATAGCACTTTAGGGTTTTAGAGGCCTGTCAATATAAACCAATTAGGCTAAGTTTAGCAAATACAAAGTGAAGAAGTAGTAACTTAAGTTCTTCACTTCTGGGATTTTATCAAGCATGCAATTTCATAATCTTTATCATGAGCAAGCAAATATACCATAACATTTCAAAAGTAATGAAAAAAAGCAGATTTACTTACTTCACCAAGAATAATCATGCATGAAAACACTATATTACCAATTGACTTCACCAAAATTGATCCAAGTTGCAAGTAGAAGACTCCAAAAGAGAGATGTGCATCACAATTTCAGCCAATAAACTATAATGTTCCCAAGCCAAGATGCCAGGAACATTGCGTTTTTCATTGATTTTTATGTGTTTTCTGTTTGTGGCATTTTGTCAAACACTTTGTAGACTTAAGTCTCATGAGTTGCGCTAGGGTTTAATAAGATGGTTTTTATGTGTGTTTGCAGGAACAAATAAGAAGATATAGCAATAGAACATACCACAACAATATGCAAGATCAACAACACAAGGAATAACCAAAAATACCTCATATATGATATTATTCATAATAGTAGAAGACCTTGATACAATGGATCTGTAGATTTGGTACAATATAGCTGAGATCTAGTAGAAAAATTAAAATAACCCAAGAAGAGATGATACAAGCCTCCAAAGGCCAAATAATTGCAGAAGATAAATGACCAATTGAGGTATTTTCCCAGTGATGGACCAAACCCTCAAGCTGGGAGAGTTGCGCACTAGTTCCTGGTTGTAGATATATGGAAATTTTGCCCTCTTCTTCCTCCACTCAAATCCACCTCAAAACTCCTAAGAAGAGTAGATTTGATACCTCAAGGCATTGTAGGAAGGTTCCTTTGCTGAATAATGGAGTTGTTCCCCTCACATGAATAGATCCTCTTCAAGAATTGTGCACTTCTCTAAGGGGAATCATGTCATGCTCATAATAAATCATATCTCGACCCAAACACACCACAAGTATCCCAAGAAAGGAACTATGGAATCCACCAAGATATCTCCATGGATAAACTCTCCAAATCCCCTTCTCCTTGGCCAGATCAAATGGATCTAGTTTCTCTAGTGCGCCCTCTAGCTGGAAAACCTCAATGTTGCGCACCCTTCTCTTTTGAACCTGTGGAATCCACTTGAGACTGAATATATATGATGAAGAATGGTGAGGCAGGAATCTTTCACCTCTGTGACCAATCTTGGAATAGGTTGGGTGGGATATTTCACCACCGAGCTGATCTCTAGGGTTTGTTAAGTCAAAACCCTCAAAACCCCCAAGTGCACGGGCTCACTAGCAAGAATCCAGATATCAAATGATAAACAACATAATGAGAGAATAGATGCCCCTATCTCTCTTTTATCCTCCCTATTCACCTTGTCTCTCCAAGTGACCTTTACTTTATTTTATTATTAATTAATTAAATCAATTTAATTAATTAATTAATCATTTTACCTATAAAAAGTGATTTATCCCTCCTTATGGCTTCTTTAGCCACGGAAATTCACTTCTCATCATCCTATCCTGTAGTGTTATTCCTCTTGATTTCGATGAGATATTACACTAAGAGGTTCTTCCAAGTATTATGCCAAATATGACCTTCTTAGTGAATTTAATTAACATATAGCCCATAATAACTCAAAATTACAGAAATCGTCAGAATGCCACAAAACCAAAGCCAAGCTATGCAGAATGGATCATGATGATGAAATAAGATGAGCGATGCAAGTCAGACCCCATAAAACCCCTCAATATCTCATGTACTTGCTATCACCTCCATCTGGTTTCTCTGGTCATCGTAATACTCTATAATATAATGATGTACCAAAGTGGGGACATTACATAAACCATAAGTAGGGTGAAAATTTCAGTCCACTTCCTCTTGTGTGAGGAGTTATGATGATAAAATGAGAGCACTTTATCTCTATTTGTACAAATTTTTGACCTTTAATTAATTTTAGGTAAAATAAAAGGTCAACCTAGCCAATTTACATTAAAATCCAATTTTAACATAAATAAAATTAATTAACATCTAAAAACATCTCCAAGGGCGACATCATGCCCTTATAGGGTGACGTTGAGTCCCTAAGGTGGAACATTGAGTCTAAAAGGTAGGGCGCTTGGCCTCCAAAGGCCCCAGATGAAGCCCACATGTGCCACTAGGCTCATAAATGCCTCCAAAAAAAAGACCCTAGCTATGAATGACGTCTATGGTCATGACGGTGACATCCCGGGCCTTCAAGGGCCAATGTCTACGTGGAAGAGAAATATCGACCTGGGTCTAGGTCTGTTAGGGTGCCTCCAAATGAAACATCCTTCTTTTTCTTGGTGCAAATCTTCAATTTATTCTTACCCCCGGTTGGGGTTGCAACATCCATCTGTGGGATTTAAGCCCTCATGAAGGTCTGAGCTAATCATTTCCTCATATGTACCTTTCCACTGTACAAGGTCCTGTAGTAACAACATGTACGCCCTCTAGGGGTTCATAAGTCACAGGGATCATAACATGTAAGTCACATCCAATAATTAAATTACCCAAACATGTGCATCAAACCCCCTTTAACCCAGAAAAATGCTCACAGACGTTATGCAATTTGACAAGTTAGGTTTGGAGAAGGTCTCATGGTGTCCTATTGGGCTAATCTTCTTCAATTTTGGGGTGTTTTACAGGTGGGAGTCAATACAGGTCATGTAAGTGTATGAGGTGACATAGGGTAAGTGTTTGGGCACGGGGTGTGTTGTCACCTTTATACACACTTGGGTAACGTGGAAGAAATATTCAATCCACTCGGTGTATCCTTGGGGGAAAGTTAGAGTTAAGGTGTTGTCACCTAATCCTCAACTCCCCTGTCTAGGCCAACTCCTAGAGAAGCCAACATGGGTGGACCCTAAGAAAATTAATCCAAGGATTTTAATTTATGAAGACTGAAAGTCAATTTTAATCTAGGAGTTTATTATGGAAATATCAATATTTGCATCAACAACATATATGATTCGATTATGTAAAAAAGATACACCCTGTAAGCCACATGAAAGAATCATTCATGCATTCATCATATACTTAAAAAGGAGATGACTTGAACCATATGAGATTTTTGAAGTAAAGATAGCTCTGACAAGATAGATGAAAGTAAAGACCAGTGCTAGAAAAGTAAAAGTGATGTTTTGAATAATGTCATGTTTATTTTATCTTGAGTATTTTGTTATGGGATTTGAGAATTTTAAGCAAGTCTTGAAACCGTGAAGTGGGGATTAAAGTCGGGGTCCCCACTCTTTGTTTGAAAAGTGTATTTGGCCTACCTTACTCGCTATTCAATAAACTTATAGACATATCGATTGGGAGTGTCGTAGGTCCAACAAATGAGAGAATGGATCTAATTAATGAGTATCATTTCTGACTTAACACACTCCACCTAGATGCATAAGCCTTAGACGTATAGAACAGTATGACAGATTTACCTAATTAAAACTAGCATGCGTTACTCAGGTCTATTTCTGGGTCACTGAATACCACTCGAAAGTAGCAACGGGCTTGCATATGTGGTTGAGTAACTAAGGTTTATTCCAAATATTTGCAAAAAAGGAACTAGTATAGCAATTAGTATTCCACAAAATAGAACTATTTTAAGATTGTTGTGGTTGATTTTTTAGAGTTGAAATTTAGTGATGTGAGTTCTTTTTATCTTTTTATGCAAATAAAATTGAAAATACTAAGTGAACAAAATGAGAAACAACTCCAAAGACAAAAAGGAAACCAACACTTGTTTCCCCCTAGGGTTGGGGAAATGAAGAAAACACGAGTTTTGTGGCTCGCAAAATTATTTAACTTTTACACTACTTTATTTTTGGTATTCTCTTGATCTTTATAGTGCAAGACCAAGGCTTACAATGTTTTCCAAGTGAAAAATTTGAACTAGATGGTTCCTGGAAACTATGGGGGTTTCTGAAAGTGGTTTAATCTTCGAAATCCAGATAGAGCCTCCCCTTGTACCTACTACTTATGAAATAAAACAACAAACAATCAATCATAAAAGATGCCCACAGACACTTTTAAAGTGTCTTGCAACACCCCTAAAAACTGAAAAAAATCTAAGTAAAGAAACTATACTAATGCAAGATAAAATAACCAAGGAGAGGGAGCTAGAGAGATAACCCCTTGGGGTATTTTGGGCTGATAAACATCAACGAATAAAGGAAACCACTTTTTCCAGATACTTAAATGAAAGTACATAAAAGACTTTCCTATACTTATCTTTAAGATTTTTCAATAAGATACTAACTCTAGCAAGGTTAAAAGAACTAGATCTTGCTACAAATGATAAATTCATTTATATACACTTTAGATATAGTCTATAAATTGTATGCAAAGTGCTAGATTCATATTTTATTTTTTAAATAACAAAGGCTTAGATACATGCAAATAGTAACCAATAGAACATAAAAGTTTCTTGAAGGATTTTCTAAGTAAGAGAAGGGATATGCCTTGTTTCTTGGAGTTTTGAACAAGATGGGAAATGGAGTCCCAGAATATGAAGAGGAGCTATGTCACTTGGCTTATGAGGCTTTTGGATGGCATAACTGAATCCTTCCACCACTCCTAAGAAATGTGGCTTCAAGACCAAACTATCCTGCATCAAACTTGTTAATATATGGAACAACCTACAAGAAAAAGCTCATGCAAACATATTAGTCAACCATACATCAATGAATTTCATAAACGCTAAATGTAAATGATACAATAGGGCTTACAAATAACCAACTTTTCAATCCCTACCATATGGAACAACAATTTCCTTCAGATAGGAAAATATTAATAAATCAAATGCAAAACAAGAATTGGTAAATATCAGCTCATACAATGAATTCTTGACAATTAAAGCTCACACATTGAAACATCCCATGGAACTCCAACGTCTTATTTATTCATAACAATGATAATAAATATCAATTACAATATCCCTCCCAAGCTCCAACAAGCTTGCAAATGGGAGAGAGATTCTTTATATAGGAGGAGGGGCGCACTTCCCAAGGAGGGAGGGTGCACCACTTGGAGAGGATTAGCTTGCCAAGTATAGAGGAAAAGGAAACCACCTCTCCCAAATCTTTCTCAATTATACACATGTTTCATTAGGTGGAGAGAGGACTTGCCACCTCCCACAAATTTGGTGAGCTCTCACATGGGTGTGCCACCTCTCTCAAGGAGGGCACACCTTCTCTTAGCAATTGACTCATACATCATCTAACATGTTCCCAAATCGTGTCTAACTCCACCAAATGTGTCCACAACTATTATTTATCTCCACAAGAGGTTGAGTTGACTCAAAACATGTCCCGTACATGTTTCCCAAAAAACAGGTTTGTTGTTTTTTCCTGATTTTTTGTCTTTTTTGAGTTTTGTGAGGAAAATTAACTTTTTAGTGATTAAAATCACTAATTTCACTCACCAAAGTGGGTATTTATGTAATTTTGGTGATTTAGGTCCACAACGAGCATCCCCAAGGAATATGAAGCCTCCTAGTACCAATTTTTTATTACAACTTCACTTTACAATTAAAAAAATCCATTTTACTGAAAATTTTTAATGAACTGGAAAAATTAAAAAATCCTAAGGGGGACTTAGAACATTTCCATAAAACTTTAGGAGGATGTTTAGCATGGTAATATACATTATAAACTAGGATTAGATCCATGCTAATGCCTAACCATGAGTATATACTCTAGCTTTGGATAATTTGAATGAAAAAACTCGGAAATTATAAATAGCTTAGACATCAAAATATAATTAACAAGTAAAAAAAACACTCCATAGTAACAACTCATGCCTAAGTATAAGGTGGATAAGAAATTTTTACAAAGTTCATCATGCAACATCTCTTATTACAATTCCTTGAAGGGTATGGAAAATGTGGAAAAGGTTGGTCACATAGACCGACTCAACTTCTGAACTCTGAATTTTGAACAAGCAGTTGTTCAATCTTTGGCGGCTCGCTAGAAGTCAATCCTAGTGCAAATTGGTGGAGAACATGGTGTAGTAATAACAAGAAAATGTAATTATTACCTCTGGGTTCCTTTGTAGAGGGAGATATGCACTTTATCAGAGATGCCATTGTTTCCTATCTCATTTGTTTCCTTTTACTCTTAGCTTCATTGCTTTTGATATTTTTGCTTTTGTGCTTCAAGGGAATAACTGAGAGACATTGTCCTGGCCTGATGGCCAGATGTGACAACATTATCCACAAAAATTTCATGGAGATTAGAAGATTGGCTCATGATGAGGCCCCCTTTCTCTTGGTTATGCCACCAAGAGCCACTACCCTGGTTTGGTGACCAAATAGGTGGTAGTGTCATACCACTACATGACCATGGTCATAATAGGTTGGCTCATGATGAGACCTCTTATCCACCAAATAGTACCTTTAGTCTTTATTTATCTTATGGGTTCCCTTTTGTTACTGAGAATATTTTTATTGTTTTCCTTGGAATCCTTGGGTGAAGCATCTCAAAGGTTTCAATATTGGATTTTAACTCTTGCCAGCTACTTTTACCCTCTAGGCCTTTAGCCCCTTCTTTCCACAAGGCAAGGTACAACCCTTCCTAGTGTGGCCAATCCCAATTCCCAAACAAAGGTAGGGGGAGATGAGAGGAATAAATATCAAAAGTGGTAAGTATGGATGGAATGGGCGATGACCTTTCATAGACCCACCCAATGGAAACCCATCCTAAAGGGAGATCAACTTACTAGGGAACCATGTCACCCTTGCAGGTATGAATAAGTCAAAGAGCATAATTTCCAAGAAAGCGTTATGAAATGAAGGAGAATTCAATGCAATATATTCAAGTGCATCAAGAATCAGAGTGACACATACCATGATACCCGGACTCATTACCTCATGGAGCAAGAATTACTGCCAATTCAGGATCAAGCTGGTGGGATGCATGTTGTTGTTGCTGATAAATGCATTGGACTGAAGAAAATAGGAGCCCTCCAGGGCCATGCTCAAGTTGTTTCGATCTCGGTAATCCATGTCTAGGACCTTTGGGCCTTGTTATCGTGCACTATCTACATGTGCAAAGCCCAATACAATTAATAGAGATTGGTGTAAAAAACACGATATCCTATCACTGTCACCTTAATAGGAAATCCCCACTTTTTAGGGATAGGAAGGGTCTACCCTAGAGGAGGCGTCCCCGATAACCTAAAGGGCTGAAAAATTAGGGTTATGGTCAAGATATATTCCCCCCTCTCACTGATTACCAAAGTCATTAAGTCTATGTCTAAAAGATGAGGTTAATGAAGTACTTGATGTACTTGTCCGGAACAAGACAATATAGCATGCATATAAAATAATTCCAAGTACAAATAAGATAATAAAACCTCAATAGAAAATGGAATGTGAAAAAAAGTACTAGTTGATATAAAATTGCAGCAGTTAATAAGTTTACAACAACAATTAATAAATTGTAACAACTGCAATAAAATCTCTTCATAATTGCTTGAAAAGACAATGAAAAGATAGCATTTACTAAGCATAATGATAATCAAATGTCATAAGAAACTTCTGAAGTATTTAGCTAGCATTCAAAGTCAATTTTGAAAAACATTTGTTGCAGTTAGATGGTTGTAGCAAACATTTATAACAACAAGAAGAAAGTTAGGGCTCTAGGATAAATTAGTATTAGATTTAATTAGTAATAGCTTAAGAGAATAATGTTTGAGTGTTTGATCAACCTTCCATCAAAAGAGAGACAAGAGACTAGTGCATTTAGGGTTTATGGAGTCAATTATATCCGCACATTAACTTGGAGAGATAACAATGCTTATATTTGTCTAAAAGATAACAAGGTGGAAGCTTGAGAGGCAGTACCTTAAGTTCTCAAGCACCAAGCCTCAAAGAGAAGGTTCAACTAAGGTGTAGCAAATTCTAGGCCCTAGCGATTTATCCTATCCTTATACTCTTGAAAAATATTTAATTCAATAAGAACTAGACAAAGCTTCTAAAGTGCTAGCACTTTAGGGCTTTAGAAGTTTGTCTAGAGAAGATCTTCTTAAGAAAAACTAGCAAAATAAAGAGCAAGAAAGAAGCACCTTATTTTTCTTACTCCTAGGGTTTCAAGTAAGCAATTTCATAATATTACATATGAACAAGTAAACATACCATAAACATTTATCATGAAATGAAAATTGCAGATTTACTTACTTCACCAAGAATAATCAAGCACAAAACCCTAGATTTGCAAAAATTTCACAAAAAAATGATCCAAAATGCATCCAAAATAGCCTCCAAGCAAGTGTGCCTTGGTAATTTCAGCCAATAACCCATTTAGGGAGAAAATTTCAGTCCTCCCTATTGTGAGAGGTGAGTTATAATCTAAAAATGAGAGTACTTTATGTTTATTTATACAAAATTTTGATCCTTAATTAATTTTCAGGTCAAAATAAGGCTGACCTGGCCATTTTACAATAAAATTCAAATTTGACATAATTAAAATTAATTTTCATCTAAAGACACCTCCAAGGGTGTAGTCATGCCCTTCTAGGGTGACGTTGAGTCCCATAGGTGGAACGTTAAGCTAGAAATGTGGGATGCATGGTCTCCAGAAGCCCCAGCCTTAGATGATGCCCACGCGTGCCACCAAGCTCATAAATTCCTCCAAAATGAAAACCCTAGCTCTGGATGACATATAGGGTCATGATGGTGACATMTGGGGACCTCAAGGGATAATGTCCATGTGGAAGAGCAAGGTCCCCCTGCGACTAGGTCTACCAGAGTGCCTCCAAAGGAAATGTCCTTTTTCTCGGTGCAAATCTTCATTTTCTTCTTACCCTTGGATGGGGTTGCAACATGCATCTGTGGGATTTAAGCCCCCATGAAGGTCCAAGCTAATCATTCCATCATGTGTACCTATCCACCGGGTAAGGTCCTGCAACAACAACAAGTACGCCCTCCAAGGGTTCATAAGTCACATGGATCATAGCATGTAAATCACATCCAATAATTAAATTGCCCAAACATGTGCATCAAACCCCCCCTTAACCAAAAGAAATGATCAAAGATGTTATGCAATTT
>JASDQU010438044.1:62854-78863 GCA_032191745.1 Picea mariana | reverse complement strand
TTTCTCATTACTTCTATGATCTCCCCTTTTAATCCATCCATCTTAGTATCCAACTTAGCTTCCATTGAATCCATCAACTTAGCTTCCATTGAATGCATCATCTCTTGTAGTTCATCTTTAGTTACTGTCTTCTTTTGTAATTCATTTATGTCCCTACGCATTTCTTCACCTTCATCAAGAGTCCAATTAGGATTTTCTAGAGGCTTATTTGGTGTAGAAGGTCCCCTTTTGGGTGGCATGTTGGCCAAATATCACTTTTGAGTCTTGATTTTGAGGTGGTTCTGCTAGACAATATTTATTCTATTCTATCTCCCAAATTTCGGCCCTTCTGGGTATGAAACTTTCTTTTAGGTAGTTCTCTGATATTTCTTCTCTGCAATGCCACAGGTCTGATCAAAATTGTATGTGCCAAGTGGAAGTTACGGTAACTTCCTCACAACTTGCCGATTTTTGTCCTTTCCAGAAGATCTCACTTGTATAGAATGCCCCACACAAAATAATTGATATAAAATTCTGAAACTCGCACCCAAAATACTACAGACTGTCCATGATCCAATGCAACCAGTCCCACTCGATTTGGATACTCTATCAATAAGTTATGCTTGTTTTACCTGGAACACCTTCTTGAGACTAGTCAATAGGACTAGTCAGATACCCTATCTTACACAAGGTGTATCTACAAATTTAATATGACCAAGAATATAAAAATTTTACCACAAATATTTTACTAATTTTTGTAAATAGCCTCGAGAGTTCAGGGTCTGAAACGTTACAGAAAATTTTTTATAGAGAAAATTCCGCAATGACTCATTTCAGGATGATTCCAAAACCCTGTCTTGTATAGGCTGTATCTCCGAAATTATAAGACCTCAGGAGCTAAATTTTCAACCCCATGTACCTTGATCCGTCTACTAAAAACCCTCCAAGCGGTTCCTTCTGAAACGTTGTAGAAAAAAAGTTATAGCGAAAATTCCACGGTGTCTCAAATGTAGCAGCGAAACCCCAAGACCTTGAGCTCTGATACCATATGTTAAGAACCAAACATCNAAATATCACTTTTGAGTCTTGATTTTGAGGTGGTTCTGCTAGACAATATTTATTCTATTCTATCTCCCAAATTTCGGCCCTTCTGGGTATGAAACTTTATTTTAGGTAGTTCTTTGATATTTCTTCTCTGCAATGCCATAGGTCTGATCAAAATTGGATGTGCCAAGTGGAAGTTACGGTAACTTCCTCACAACTTGCCGATTTTTGTCCTTTCTAGGAGATCTCACTTGTATAGAATGCCCCGCACAAAATAATTGATATAAAATTCTGAAACTTGTACCCAAGATACTACAGACTGTTCATGATCCAATGCAACTAGTACCACTTGATTTGGATACTCTAGCAAGAAGTTATTCTTGTTTTACCTGGAACACCTTCTTGAGACTAGTCAATAGGACTATTCAGATACCCTATCTTACACAAGGTGTATCTACAAATTTAAGATGACCCGGAATCTAAAATTTTTACCATAGATATGTTACTAATTTATGTAAATGGCCTCTAGATTTCAGGGTCTAAAACATTACAGAAAAATTTTTATAGAGAAAATTCTGCAATGACTCATTTCAGGATGATTCCAAAACCCTATCTTGTACAGGTTGTATCTCCAAAAGTATAAGGCCTCAGGAGCTGAATTTTTAACCCCACGTACCTTGATCTGTCTACTAAAAACCCTCCAAGAGGTTCCTTCTAAAACGTTGTAGAAAAAAAGTTATAGCAAAAATTCCACGGTATCTCATATGTAGCAGCGAAACCCCAAGACCTTGAGCTCTGATACCATATGTTAAGAACCAAACATCAATATAGCATATAAAAACCTCAGGAAAAGTACTCAATGCCTTGAAAAAGAGATAATGTCAGATAATAATCCTCTTCGAGGGGGCAACCTCCTTTTACCCCACTTAAATGTTCAAGTACAAGATGATTCAAAATGAAAATGTCTCCTTAGTATATATAGGAGACTAGGAGGTATAATTACAACTAATGGCCTAAAGCCAACATAAATAAAATAACATTACTAATATAATATGCCCCAATTAAGGGGTAATGAGCCAACATTAGGGCTTAACATCCTTAGCCATATGATAAGATGCTTTTGAATCAATAAGCCACTCATCAGAGGAATAAGTAGTAGTAGAATTTGAATTGAAGGATAAACCAGAAGAAGAAAGTGCATGCCCATGAGAATAAGAAGTAGAATCAATATTGATGTTGTGTTTCTTCATCGTTGCTTCTAAAGCTGTCATCTTCTTGAAACATTTGGACTCATCATGGCCATCGTTATCACAAAAGTTGCAATTTCTATTAGTATTCTTACTTTTATATTTTTCTCCTTTATCACCAGTAGGAGATGAAGTTGTCAGAGCAGGTTTGGGACCCTTATGTTGTTTGTTATTGTAGCGAGGATGTTGCTTCTTGGGATACTTGGGTTTATCTTTCTGTTGGGAAACTAAGGCTTTGTTGGAGGGACCTACAGTGTTGATAACTCCAAATTATACAAGCTTATCTTCCTCTTGAATCAAAGAAGCACAAAAGGACTCAAGAGTGGGTTTTTCATAAGCTTCTTCCCCTAGAGCCTCTCTCATGGCATAAAAGGTAGATACAAACACAGAATATGCATTATCTAGCTTAGAAAGAATAAGATAGATGCAACACTCTTCCTCCATCTTTATCTTACATTCTTCACATAAAATTATGAGTGTTTAAACCTAGATAGATAGTCTCCAAGGCAAGAAAAATCATTTGGAATCAAGGTCAGTATTTGATTTTCTAACTGTTGTGCTCGAATAATAATGAGTTTACCAAACACAGATTCAATCGTGTTCCAAGCTTCTTTGGGGTCGTCAATATCTTGAAGGTGGTACCTTAAATCAGGAGAGATGGAAATTTTGATTAGTCCACGTGCTTTGCCATTCCTATTATGCCACTTATCTTTATTATCAGCAACAGTGGGTGTTTTTTCCTTTCCCAAGGTAATCTGGTACAAGCCTTTACTTCTTAATAAATCTTCCATATGAGATTTCCATTAGAAGTAGTTGTTGCTAGTAAGAAAAATAGTACTTCTAGAAGCCATATTAAATATTTAGATGATATGGAATTAAAAATGAAAAATGATTATCTAGATGGAAAGAGCTCGACAAATTATGCAGTTTTAAAAAAATCGGCACTGAAAACGGACTTCCGATGTGAGAGTTATGCCATTTTAAAAAAAGACATAAGCGGTAACCAACTGACCACGTGATAATGTAAGTTCCTTTATGAAGTGACCCACTTTTATAAAGAGAAGTGGGGATCATTTTACAATGAAGTTACTTTATAACAGAAAAGTTGCATGCAAAATAAATAACTCTAAAATAAAATATTAAAGCTACTTATAGTGATTTACTTTTATACTTGAAGTGAAATACACTTTACAATTTTAGCATGAACTTTTTCAAAAGGTAACAAAAGAGAGACTTGAACTCAAGACTTCTTACTTAATAAGGCAAGTTTTAACCAAATGGTCTAAAAAAATATATTGTAATGTTCATAAGGAGGATTGTTGTTGTTGTTGTTGTTGAAGATAGCCTTGGAGAGCGTGCTAAAAAAAAAACTATTTTCACACAACAAGGGTTAGATCTCGGTTAGCTTACCCAAAGGATGCATGTTTTCCTATCTGTTTCTAATTTTCCGAGATCGCACAGGGCGCGGGGCAAAGAGCATACATAGATCTAAAAGAGTAGCAACCCAGAAATAAAAAATACAAACCGAAATAAAATCAAAATAAAATTTTGCAGAAATTTTAAAAATGCGTATTCAAGATTTATACCTCCAGATCTGACTATAATGGCCTTATCTTGGGAAAACGGAAACCTTTTCGAGTGAAACGAAAAGTGTTTCTGAATGAAACGAGTGATCCAGAGGCAATGGAACAGTCTTCTCAGCATAAAAATGTATGAAAATTCCATAAAATGGATATGAGGCAACTCGACTTCACGATCTCGATCTACAACAAGAGTGGGTCTTCAAACAGGCCCTGATACCATGTTCGACAACACATGAATTCCAACAGAGGATGAACACCTTCAGTAACCACTCACATAACTAGATCAAAGATCAACACACCGATGTTTTCACGTGGTAAAACCCCTACGGGGAAACATCCACGGCGCCAACCAACACGACCACTTGGAGTAGTTTATTAATGCAAAGAAAAATATTAGAGAGAGATTTTACAAGAGAGTTTCTCACAATCGATCATCGGAAAATGACCCTCCATGCTCTTTAAATAGAGATCATGGACCAATCGGGTGCTAAGCCACGGATCAATGGTCGTTAAGATCAAGGAGAGTATGAACCGTCAGATCACTCTATGTTGGGAACATATCGTGACCATCGGATTTCCTAACTACAAATGCATACTAATGCATACTAAAGAAACACACTAAGAAAAACACTTTTAACTAATGACATATTAGACCAAGTAGATCTTAACTAACTCCTAAGTGTCTAAATATCCTAACAGTTTCTCCTTTTCAGTGAATGAAGAAACAATATTTTGTTTCTCATGGTAGCTACCATCTAACTTACCTTCTTGCTACTGATCCAGATAGGTAAGATATCCTTGTACATCTTCTGATTTCATACATACTGAGAGTACTTGCATTGTAACTCTAGACAGAATAATTGACATTTTTTGTAATAGTCCAAATCCAAAGATGAGACTGAAGAATCAATTTCACCATATTCACCTTTAGATAAAGTACCAATACATTCTTTCAAATCTTCAAAATATGTCAAGTCTCTCATCATATCTATCCATTTTATATATTCTTAAAGAAAAATAGGATTTACTAATAATTCTACCATTTTGAGTGATACAACAACTAGATCAATGACTGAGTTCTTCATCCTGAAACCAATGGAATCACCATGATATCCTTCACAATGGAGCCGCAAGGTGGATGATGTAGTCTTTTCTGTCATCAACGCTTATTCACCATCAAGTGTTTGTCGTAGTCTTTTTTGTACAGCCCAGGGAAGAGAATTTTCATTCTCTGTCCCCAGCAACGACACCACAAATGTTAGCACTAGAAGTTGTTCCTAGACTACCTCAGGGACAAGCCTAGCACATCTTAGGTTCAAAAATGGTTTGGTTTGGATTTAAAATTTTTTACAATAATAAGATCGGCAATAATGCAGTGAGTTGACTGAAAATCAGCAGTTGGCCATTGGGCATGGATTCCTTTAAATACAATAACCCTAACTTAACATTCTATGGGTAGACAAATCAGGCTAAACAAGGCATAGATCAGTTTTTAGATCAAATGATTATGAATGAAGAATATGGAAAACACATTTGTAGATTAAATCGAAGGAAACTTGCTTTTGATATAGCTACAGGAAGAATTTGCAGTAACTCAGAAATCCTTTCCAAGCAATACAAAATGATATTAAATGTACTTCATGGCAGATATTACACTAAACTTTACCACAATATATTCAACACAAAAATTTGTTCACATATACCATATATAAAAATAACACATCTAATAGAAAGTGATTGAGAAAAATGATAACATAGAGATAAGATAAACTAACTAATCAAAATGGTTTATTTATCAGCTGAAGTTCCTTTACATAGAAGTTGAGATAGGTCTACAAAATATAACACGGAATTTCAACTCTTTAGATATCTCTCTCTCATTTGTTCAGCCTGAATCCACCCCCCCTCTCTATCTTTTTTAGTTGCCTCATACATATAGAGTTTCATTACAACTTAGAGGTCGACTACTGAAAGGGTCGACACTCTTATGAAACATAAAATTGTTAACCCTCATCAATGAGATGACAACAGACAACATCTTAATTAATGTCCATATCCTTGAATATATGGGTGAATTTCAACATTTCAAATGAAATCATGATGACTCATAGCAAGAGGGTTCTAGTAGACAAAAAACCCATGTTCGATATTTGCCATAGAAGGCCCGCGGATATGCGAACCAACGGCCTCAATTCCCTCCAAGTTCCGTATTAAGTGTTGGATGAAGGTCCAGATTCTCCTGATATGTAAATTTGAGAAGCCGGATGAAGGACCAAATTCCCCTAATATGTAAATCTGAGTTGTCGGATGAAGGAACGGATTACACCTGTGAACTGGCACTTGGCCCTCGGCGTTCATTTATGTTTTGGACTTTTTAAAATCACTCCATGTGGTGATAACAACTATTGATGTCGATACCTTGAAAATTGATTCGAAGAGTGGAAGACCCAATATATTTTGATAAATATAATAACAACAATTCACATACCCGAGAACCTCTTCAATTGGAGAAATTTTATCATAATAAAAATCTTCAAGTGTTAGAATATATATATATATATCAAAAATCATTTAAATGGGAGTTTGATGCTAGACCAAAACCAAAAATTTTAAACATAGGTCATTTCTGATGCTAACATAGGCTCCATGGGGGATGGAGTCCTCCCTACGAGGCTCCAAGAACCTTGCAAACCAGATTCCTTTATCTTCTTTCAAATATGAAACATACATATTCCCATGGTGTTTTGACTGAATATTGCTCATCATACTCTGAAAGCCCAAACTGTCCTGCAAACTGTAAATTGTCCATGCCTTGAGAGCACTTTGCTCGTTATTGAAAACTAAAAAACAAACAAGTTGAAAACTACAAACCAAATCCTAACTAGAAAGAAAAAGCTCGTGAAGTGAGATCATTTATGTACATAATACTACAATATACAATTCATCACAGCTTCTTGATCAAGTAATATGATATGTCCAATATAACCAATCAAACCATTGTTTGGAATGTGAGACGTGTGTCCGATCTTGAGATATTAAAATGGATAATGATATAAGAAAATATTACTGAAAATACAACTAAAACTAATATCCATAGTGAAGAAATCATACAAAATCTAAGCTAACAAAAATTTCCATGTATGCTGCCACTGGATCATAAAGATCACGAGGAAGAATACTCTGATAGAAAATGTATACCTCATTTCCTTGTTCATGATTTTCTTTGCATGCATCATAAGCTGGTGGATTTTTGCAAACTTCTGAATATGAATATTTTGAATCAAGATAATCATCTTTTTGAACAAATGATCCATGAAGATGGTGCTTTGAAAATTCTAGAGGAACTTGAATCTCCTTATCACTCCCGGGAAGAGGAAAATGAATCTGTATGTTAGAATCTGGATGTTGTTTCTTTTCAGTGAATGAAGAAAAAATATTTTTCTTCTCATGGTAGCTACCATCTAACTTATCTTCCTATTGTTAATCTATGTAGGTAAGTTGTCCCTGTACATCTTCTAATTTCATACAAAATTGAAAGTACTTGCATTGTAACTCTAGACAAAATAATTGACATTTTTTGTAATAGTCCAAATCCAAAGATGAGACTAAAGAAGCAATTTCACCATATTCACCTTTAGATAAAGTATCAATCCATTCTTTCAAATATTCAAAATATGCAGAGTCTCTCATCATACCTATCCATTTTATATATTCTTTCAACTCTATGCAGATATGTCTCTTAGTCGTTTCGACTGAATCCCCCCCCCCCCTCTCTATCTTCTTTAGTTTCCTCATACATATAGAGTTTCATTATAGCTCAGAGGTNAAACTGAAAGTACTTGCATTGTAACTCTAGACAAAATAATTGACATTTTTTGTAATAGTCCAAATCCAAAGATGAGACTAAAGAAGCAATTTCACCATATTCACCTTTAGATAAAGTATCAATCCATTCTTTCAAATATTCAAAATATGTAGATTCTCTCATCATACCTATCCATTTTATATATTCTTTCAACTCTATGCAGATATGTCTCTCAGTCGTTTCGACTGAATCCCCCCCCTCTCTATCTTCTTTAGTTTCCTCATACATATAGAGTTTCATTATAGCTCAGAGGTTGACTACTGAAAGGGTTGACACTCTTCTGAAACCAAAAATCGTTAACCCTCATCAATGAGACAGCAACAGACAACATCTTCATTAACATCCATAGCCTTGAAGATAGGGGAAAATTTCAACAACTCAAACGAAAGCATGATAAGACTCATAGCAAGAGGGTTCTAATAGACAAAAAACCCAAGTTCGATATTTTATAGAGAAGGCCCATGGATATGCTAACCAATGGCCTCACTACGCTATGAGTTTCATATTAAGTGCCATATCAAGGTCCGGATTCTCATGATATGTAAATTCAAGTTGTTGGATGAACGATTGTATTTGCCTGATATGTAAATATGAGTTGTCGGATGAATGATTGGATTACACCTATGAAATGGCACTTCACCCTCGACATTCATTTTTGTTTTGGAGTTTGTAAAATCACTCCATGTGGTGATAATAACTATTGTTGTCAATACCTTGAAAATTGATTCAAAGAGTGGAAGACCAAATATATTTTTGATAAATATAATAACAACAGTTCATATACCTGAGAACCTCTTCAATTGGATAAAGTTTAGCATATTAAAACTCCTCAAGTGTTAGAATATATAGTTTATCATTTAAATGGGAGTTTGATGCTAGACCAAAACCGAAAATTTTAAACATAGGTCATTTCTGGTGGTAACATAGGCTCCATGGGGGATGGAGTCCTCCCTGCGAGGCCCCAAGAACCTTGCATACCATATGCCTTTATCTTCTTTCAATTATGAAATATATAGATGCCCATGATGATTTGACTGAAGCCTGCTCATCATACTATGAAAGCCCAAACTGTCCTGCAAACTGTAAATTGTTCATGCCTTGAAAGCACTTTGCTCATTATTGAAAACTGGAAAAAAAAATAAAAAATAAGTTGAAAACTGCAAACCAAATCCTAACTAAAAATAAAAAGCTCATGAAGTGAGCTTATTTATGTACATAATCCTCCACTATCCTATTCAGCTCAACTTCTTGATCAAGTAATATGATATGTCCAATATAACCAATCAAACCACTATTTGGAATGTGAGACTTTTGTCTGGTCTTGAGATATTAAAATGGATAATGATATAAGAAAATATAATTGAAAATACAGCTGAAACTAATACTCATAGTGATACAAAATATGAGCTAACAAAAATTTCCTTGTTCATAGTGCCACTGAATCATAAATATCACCAGGAAGAATGCTCTGATAGAAAATGTATACCTCATTTCCTTGTTCATGATTTTCTTTTCATGCATCCTAAGCTAGTGGATTTTTGCAAACTTCTGAATATGAATATTTTGAATCAAGATAATCATATTTTTGAACAAATTAATCATGAAGATGGTGGTTTGAAAATTCTAGAGGAACTTGAATTTCCTTATCACTCCTAGGAAAAGGAAAATGAATCTATGTGTTAGAATTCGGATGTTGTTCCTTTTCAGTGAATGAAGAAAATATATTTTTCTTCTCATGGTAGCTACCATCTAACTTATATTCTTGTTGTTGATCCAAATAGTTAAGTTGTCCCTATACATCTTCTGATTTCATACAAAACTGAAAGTACTTGCATTGTAACTCTAGATAGAATAATTGACATTTTTTGTAATGGTCCAAATCCAAAGATGAGACTGAAGAAGCAATTTCACCATATTATCCTTTAGATAAAGTACCAATCCATTCTTTCAAATATTCGAAATATGTAGAGTCTCTCATCATACCTATCAGTTTTATATATTCTTCAAGAAAAATAGGATTTACCAATAATTCTACCATTTTGAGTGATACAACAACTGGATCAACGACTGAGTCCTTCATCCTGAAACCAATGGAATCACCATGATATCCTTCAACATGGATCCACCAGGTGAATGATGTAGTCTTTTCTATCACCAACTCTTGTTCACCATCAAGTGTTGGTCATAGTGTTTGTCGTACAACCTGTGGAAGAGAATATTCGTCCTCCGTCCCTGACAATTGTGCCATAAATGTTAATGCTAGAAGTTGTTCCTAGACTACCTTAGGGACAAGACTAGCACATCTTAGGTTCAAAAATGGTTTGGTTAGTATTTTAAATGTTTGAGAGTAATAAGATCAGCAATAAGGTAGTGAGTTGACTGAAAATCAATAGTTGGCCATTGGGAATGGAGTCCTTTAAATACAATAACCCTAACTTAACATTCTATGGGTAGACAAATCAAGCTAAGTAAGGCATAGATCAGTTCTTAGGTCAAATGATTATGAATGAAGAATATGGAAAACATAATTGTAGGTTAAACCAAATGCAACTTGCTTTTGATATAGCTAGAGGAAGAATTTGCAGTAACTCAGAAATCATTTCCAAGCAATACAAAATGATATTAAATGTACTTCATGGCAGATATTACAGTAAACTTTACCACAATATCTTCAGCACAAAAAATTGTTCACATATATCATATATAAACAGAACACATCTAATAGAAAGTGATTGAGAAAATTGATAACATAGAGATAAGATAAACTAACCAATCAAAATCCTTTATTTATCAACTGAATTTCCTTTACATAGAAATCGAGATAGGTCTACAAAATATAACACATACTTTCAACTCTCTCCAAATATCTTTCTCATTCGCTCCAACTAAATCCCCCCCCCCCTCTCTATCGTTTTTAGTTGCCTCATGTATATAGAGTTTCATTACATCTCAGAGGTCGAATACTGAAAGCGTCGACACTCTTCTGAAATAGAAAATCGTTAACCCTCATTAATGAGACGACAACATACAACATATTCATTAACATCCATGGCCTTTAATATAGGGGAAAATTTCAACATCTCAAACGAAAGCATGATAGGACTCATAGAAAGAGGATTCTAATAGACAAAAAACCCACGTTCGGTATTTGCCAGAGAAGGCTCATGGATATGCTAACCAACGACCTCGCTATGCTTCGAGTTCTGTATTAAGTGCCAGATGAAGGTCCACATTCTCCTGATATGTAAATTCGAGCTAACGGATGAAGGACCAGATTACACCTACGAACTGGCACTTGGCCCTCGCCATTCATTTATGTTTTGGAGTTTGTAATCACTCCATGTGACAATGATAACTACTGTTGTCGATACCTTGAAAATTGAGTCGAAGAGTGGAACACCCAATATATTTTTGATAAATATAATAACAACAATTCACATACCCGAGAACCTCTTCAATTGGAGAAATTTTAGTATATTAAAACTCCTCAAGTGTTAGAGAATATATATATATATATATATATATAATGCAAAAATAATTTAAACAGGAGTTTGATGCTAGACTAAAACCAAAAATTCTAAACATAGGTTATTTCCGATGCTAATAATATCCATAGATAAATTAAAATACATCAGTTAAATAACTATAATATCCATATATATACTAAAATACTACATTACCAACCAAGATATAGCTAAACTTTTAATAACTTTAAAAATCATTTTAAAACCCTAAATATGAATGAATGTGGTAGGGTATTACCTAACTAATATACCCCTATTGGACCAATCATTAAAATAAGACCATAGTTTTGGTGCAACATTGCCCATCTCTACAACTCCAATCTAATTGAGACTATCCAATCTCCCTACTTATATGTGTACCAACAAAATTGTAAAAGAGATTCAAAATATTCTTGATAAATTTCTCAAAATAAAGTATAACCCAAATGAAAAAGGATATCAACACCTTTACAATAGTATGTATAAAGGTCACTTGTCCATCTAATCATATTATGATATAATCGTATTATGACATAATGTAGCTCCTATCAATCTTCCCAAGTCATGGATTATGAGAATCCTTATATGATGTAAGACTTCTCCATACAAAGAAAGACCATTTGTAGGCTTCCTAATTGATGACATATATCTTTAGAGATTCTAAACTTAGAATACAAGTGACAAATTAATGTTAATAGAATAAAATTTGTGATTGTGAATATCTTCTCGCACATAGAGTTATAAAAAATCAACGTCCAACAACAATTCGAATAGACAAGACATAAAAAGGTGTCTCTCATGTGTATACAAATATCTGACTAGTTATTGTTAATTTAACATTTTTATGATTGATAAAAAAATGTCTCTCCATAAAAAGGTGTCTCGATGTGTGAAAAAATATGTGACTAGGTATTCTTAATTTAACATTTTTATGATTAATAAAAAATGTCTTTTATGTATGAGCAAATTTGTCAACTAAGTATTTTTATTTAAAAAATAATTTATGGTTGGTACAGAAGTGTCTTTCATGTATGACAAATTTGTCAATAGGTATTTTTATTTAAATTTTATATTTATCATAAAATTATTTAAATACAAATTTCAATCATTGTTATTATTTTAGATAAAAATATTTTTTTTAATTTATATTTTATATTTATCATAAAATAATTTAAATATAAATATCAATCATTATTATTACTTTAGATAAAAAATAATAATTTAAATTTTATATGATTTAAATATAAATTTCAACCATTATTATTATTTCATGCAGCAATGTTTTGGAATGCTCATCGTTTAGCAAACACATGCGCATGAAACATGGCTTTTGAAAAGCACTTTTGCACATAGTGATTGTGTATGTTTGTAGATCAACGTGGTGATCATGTATGTACCAATATCGCTCTTAGTGCATCTTTCGCCATCACTTCTATCAACTTATTGTTGTCATTACATAATAAAGTGTTACGTGATATACCACAAGGATTTAAGGTGGTAAGTTATTGTTTTGATGACGAAGATATCTGCGCACTAAGGTATATTTTCATTACGTCTAATAAGTATTTGGCTATAGAGTATTTAACATTCAATATGTTGGGTTTTATATAATCGAATTTAAAGTTATTTAGATTTCATAATATAAAATTTAGTATATAGAACATGCTTTGTAGTTAGGTATTTATTTTTTATCCATTTTCATAATCTACAATCTTTATGCATTTTTTTTTATGATACTACATTTTTTTAGAGATCTAATTTGTATATCACATAATCTATATTTCATTTATTATGAAATTTCAAAGATATCAATGTTTGAGGGAATTTTTGTTTTTAAACTCTAGCCAAAATCACCAACGACTGAAGTGGGGATGACATAATGGGATGAGATAATGATTCCAAGTCTTGGTTAAATCTGGACCATTTCTCGATTTGTGCGTGTCATCCTTGCGCAAGGGCCATGCTAAATCAGTAAAAAGATCCTCAGAGTCAAGACACAATATGGACCATCTAGGCCTAGTTGGAAAAGCAAAGTCTAAGTGTTCTTTCAAATTTAGGTTGACGGTACTGGAGTGATGGAGCCGAACGATACTAGGCAGGATTTTTTTCAAATTAGTTGCAGTACCTCCAGTCACTCATCTTGCTGATTGAATGGTTGGTTACTATACGTCCCTTCTCTTTAGTTTTGCTACTATTGTAGGGATTGGGGCAGCTTCGACCTAACATAAGTTTTCTTGTCAACTGAGCTCCTTTTGATTTCTATCTTGCTTTCTTTTTAGACCATCGATTGTTCCTTCCCTATCTTTTCGCTACATTGTTCCCGAGTGGGAGGGAAAGACCTCTATTTTCTGGATTTTCTTCTTGGTGGGTTGGTCTCTCAGGTTGCAGTATCCTTCTTTGGACAGAGAGAGGCCCTACTATCTTCTCTGATCTCGAGGGGCATGCCCCATTAGGCGTTTTATTTAAATTTAGAGGTTCAGTCTCAGGAGTTCTATTTTAGTGTCATCTGTTTGGACTGAAGGCTTGTCAGTATCTGCAGTGACAGTTTATGTAAAGTGTCTGGTGGACCCAATGGACGGTTTCTTTAATATTTTGGATAGTAAGATCGAGACCCTTATGAATCCATATGATGAGGAAAACTGGAGGCGTATGGGACTTTTTGACAAAGTGGACGAATTGCAAAAATCTCCCTTGGGATTATTTTATTCTTTAAACTTTCCTTCTCACTCTTTTGATGTCACTTGTACACCTTCTAGTAGGATTGGGCCTTTTACTCCTGCTGCTAAGTATGATCTACCTCCCTTAGAAGATACCAGGGTAAATCCTTTATTTATTGTTAAGCCTGGACCTACAGACTCTTCTTCTGCTTCTCAAGGATTTAGGGATACGGAATCCAAGGGACACTCTATCTCATTTCATCGTAAAGAGTGGAAAGCCAACAAGAAGGCTAAATGTCTGGTTTTAGGAAGTGATGTGGGGTTAGAGGACACTTGCAGAATGGCTCTTTGTTCTTTAGTAGGCCGTGTATCTTACAAATCCTTGAGTAAAGGCTCACTTGAAGACTGGATAAAACATCAGTGGGTGTCGATCTTGGGTTACTTCCCTGAGCTTACTTACTTGACCAAAGGATGGTTGGTTATTATGTGCAACACCTCAGAGGACGCTACTGTCCTTCTAAGCTCGCTTTGGGTGTTCGGGGGAAGTAGCCTTATGTTAAAACGCTGGAGAATAGCTTTAAATCCATATTCATATTACTTTCAGCTCAGACACCTCTGGGTGCTTCTTCCAGGCCTCCCATTGTTTTTGTGGAATGAAGTGGCCTTAAAGGCTATTAGAGATACACTGGGGCGTTTTATTGCACTTGATAGCAAGTTACTTAACTCCTCGTAGCAGAAGATGGGGAGGGTTCTTGTGGAAATTGACATCTACCATGGTCTGTCTGAAACCATAGAGATAGAGTGGAGAGGGAAAAGGACCACACAGTCTTTGGATTACCTTGGAGTGCCCTTTAGATGTAACCATTGTCATCTTACAGGTCACCTTTGAAGGGACTGTAAGGGGAGATTTCTGAAGGACTTAACTGAAGAGTCTGAACTTCTGAAGAGTCCCCTAGCTTATACAGAAGATGACCCTTCTTTGATATTCATGAATGAGTCCTCTAGAGTCTCTTCAGGGACACAACTTGAGCCCGAAGGAAGCCTTTCTGGTAAGCTACAATCACTGAGCCCTCTTTTATTTATGTCCCTATCCTATGAGGAAAAGATGGCTATCAACTCCTCGGGTTGGCTCTTAAGAAACACTCGGTCGAAACCTCCTCTTCCAGATTCGGGTCTCCCCTCTATCAAACCCTCACATTCACAACCTATCCTCTCTTCAACTCTTAAACCCTTCATTGACTCCCTTCTATCTCCTCTATCCGACCCGATTGTCCTGGATTTATCTTTGAAGCCATCCCTCCCTCTTTCTTAGAGTAATGGCCTCCCTAACCCTCCTAATCTAGAGCTTTCGAGGTATCCCCCTCTCCCACACTCACAGCCTTTTCCGGCAGCAGCTTTACAGCCTTCTTCTTCAAGATCTTCGAGGTCTTCCCCCCAAAACCGGTTGGAGAACGTTTCACCTTCCTGAGAACTTGATGAGAGGCCATAGTCGGTCAAGCCTGCAAAAAATTTCTCCCCTTGATCTGGTCTGATACCTTCCTCTCCTAATCGTGTTGTCCCTTCTAACCAGTTTTTGGTTCCCTCCTTGGAAGCTGGGGGAATTTCTAACTTGATTTTGCCAGGATGTAGAGAGACAGAGGAGAGTGATGCCAATCTCTCTATTTTTTTGGACTCGCTCCTTCCTCAATTAATTGAGCTTCGTAACCCTGAGCAACTTCCCATTTACCAGGGTAAGAAAGCAGTGGAAGCTTTAGTGGAGGTTGGCTCGTCTTCCTCTCAGTCTAAGAAAGGAAGTAAGGCTTTTACTTGGTCTCGTGGGTTAGCCACTGAACTCTCACCTATTAAAATGAGAAGTGCTCGTAATAAATAGGTGATTTCTAGTGCGACCGAAGCTGGCAGTAATTATTCTTCCTAAGATATTGGGGCCCTTAGAGCATTGAAGGCCCTGGCTAGGAAAAAGTAATGTTATTACTCTCTTTGAATATAAGAGGGATTGGAGGCTCCCTCAAAGTGGCCTCAGTATGTAGACTACTAGATCGTACTATACCAAACATAGTTTTCCTTCAAGAGAATCTTACAGATGAAAATAAAGTGAGATATTTCGTGTTCAAACTTCATCCTTCTTGGGTTG
>JASDQU010438044.1:46944-59887 GCA_032191745.1 Picea mariana | reverse complement strand
CTTGACTCCATTTACCCTAAGGCACTAGTCTAATAATGCAACGTTGAGTCAATTGTGTTAAAACAACCTCTCAAACTTCCAAAAACTTGAAACCCTAACTAACCCTAGCGACTTACTAACCCTAACTCTATGATGACGTCTTGCCTCTTTTGAACTTTTGCTTGGTATTAAAATTTCGGCTAGGTCATCTAATGATAGACATAGAAGTGTTGAATATTTTCCTTGGCTTATTTAGCAAAACGTTCACCTCTTTGTCTAGCAAAACTAACCTAGAATAGGGCTGACGTCACCCCTAGAAGGCTTGACGCAACAACATTATATGTGAGCATATTTATGGTATTTAATGGATTGTGATAATTCAAGGATTGATATTGTACATTGAATGGTCTATCATTTTGTATTTATTGAAGAAGTAATATTATAAGCCATAGCCTTTATTGCAATCATTGACTTCGTCAATAATTACATTTATTTATGCTCATGTGTATTTCATATTGATAGTCATTGACATTTGAAGCATTAACCACTATTTGCCTGTATTAGTTTTATTGTTGCCTTGTCTCGCAAACAGGTGCTTCTATTGTGGTTCACCTTCTTCTTGACTATCTTCTTGGCAGTAATCTGTGAAGGGAAAGCCTACTTTGACCTTTGAGCCTTAATCCCTTGATCCTTTTCCTTCAATACCCCAGATTACTAGGGACGTCTCCCTTGGGATTAGCCACCCTAGATAGAAAGATCCCTCCATCGAGGTGACAGTGGGTGGGGAAGCTCATGTTATGCCAGTTTAGTCCATGCCTCCCAGCTTTTTGACCTAGACTACAAACTGAGCGATAACAAGCACTAACAATTATATAGAGTGTTCCACATTGGATTAACTTTCATTTTTAAAATTTCACATACTAATTTATTAACATCGATTACAGTTCTATTAACATAGTTCTTATATAAAGTGATAATTTAACCCATATTTCTTATTTTAATTATTGACAATTTACACTAATAATTATCTAGAATGTTTTACATTGGATTAACTTTCATTTTTAAAATATCACATAATAATTTATTAACATTGATTATAGTTATATTAACATAGTTCTTATATAAAGTGATAGTTTAACCCATATTTCTTATATTAATTATTGACAATTAACACTAATAACTATATAGAGTGTTCCACATTGGATTTCATTTTGTTTGTACTCTTTTTCCATATCTATAAAACCTTTACTCTTAAATATTTTATGTTAAATTTAGTTCATAATTTTATTAACATATTAATTCTTTTACAAACTTTCATCTATCTTATTCCTTTGAATATATATATAAATCAATTACCTTTAAAAGGTTATTCTTCGATTTAATTTTAAAACTAGTAAAACTATTCTCTCGTTATGAAGAGGAGAGTGTGAAGCACTATATATTAATGATTAAAAGTTTTTCCATTTAAAAATTAGTTTGAAAACGAAATATTTATTATATTTATTTTATTTTAATTTAATTTTTAAACATAAATAAAATTAATTTGAATTTATTAAATATATATATAAAAATTTATATTCATAAAAGGTGAATATATATGTTACATGTCTTAAAAAAACCCAAAAAATTAATGATAAATTAATGATTAAATGAACCCTACAACTTATCAATATTTTGGAGTCCTTTTACAATATAACCAAATACTTACAAACTATAGTCTATCAAAAATAAACTTACTTACAAATACACTTTATGACACTTTATGGTTTCACTCAAAACAACCATTAAAAAAGACACAATTGTTGTTACTCCTTACAAACTCAATAAAAGAAAAAAAAAATCAATCAAAATAGCAATTAGAGTCTAAATCCAATGTTTCTATCTTCTCATTATAGAGGAACTCATAGAAACCTAGAGCTCTCAGGAAGAGTCAAAGCCTCATTGAATAGCTAATTTGATTTTGCATTAAGTTCTCTAAAAATATGAGAGAACACAATCTATTCAAAGGATTGGAGTGAGATTTTGATATCTCGCAATAAAGGCTCCAACCTTACATTCTCAGCTTAGAGTCCCCCATAATCTGAATATTTATAATATCTTTTCTAAAAGCTTCCTCCAAAAGGGTTTGAAGAGTTATAAATTCTACTTTGTTATTAGTACCCCTCTCTTGAGCATATCAAACTTAAAGATAATGATTGTGTTTTGTAGAAAAGACACCCAACTCTGCATATTGGTGGATGTCCTTGCCAAGCCCTATCAAAGAATCCCCAAAGAATCCAAAAGTCCAACTCTTTAATTTTAATTGTTGACATGAATTCCATAGACAAATTCAGAATAATGCCACATGTAACTTCCTATAGAATGTCTTTATTCTTGAAAATACTTGAGTTTTGGGCCCACCAAATGCTAGAGACTAGAAAACTTGGCATTCCTTCAAATCGTTTAAGTGTCTTCTGCCAACCAATCCTTCAAACACTCTAGAAAACTGGTTTTGCTCCAAAACAATGATGTCTTGAACTCCTTCTAAACGATCTCTGATACCTGAAGTGCATACACACATTCAATGAAGATACGAGAAGAGGTTTCCTTATGGCTTTTGCATAAAACACATCTGCTTCGGCGCACCCATCCTCTTTTGTGTCCCACTTACCAAGTTAAAAGTTTTAAATTATTTAAATTATAAACATTTTATAATATTTAGATATTAGGATGGATTTTTTCCATAAGTTCAGACAAATTTATCTTAATTTAGTTTAAAAACAAAATTTTTTTTTATTAAATTTGAATTTTTTATGTTAAATTTGAATGTGAAATTTTACACCATTTTTTTTATTATTTTAATAAATATATATGATATAAATTTGTGATTAAAATATAGAGCATAAATACATCATTTTCATAATTTTTTAAAACAATTAAATTTATAAAATTTATTTTAAGAGAAAAACATTTGAGTGGGCCTAATGGTTAAGAACATGTGTTTCCTCTTAAGAGGTTACAAGTTCAAATCCAAAGGGGGATAGGGTATGTATATCTCCGTAAACTTTACCAGTCAAATCACTGGGCGGAGAGGGGTCCCTTGTCCCACAAACAAGGGGTCTCATACACCAATTTGGTGTGGCTTTGGATGGTTAACTATTATCATCATAAATTTATATTAATTTTATTATAAATTATAAATTTTTTCATTTTAAAAATCATATATTTTAAGATCCAAATAATTTAATTTCCTTTGATAGATTTTAAGATCTTAATAATGTGATTTCCTTGCATGAAAAATGCAAAAGTATAGTAACTATATTCATAGTTGTTATTTGTATAAAAAATAAAAATAATACAATTAACCCTTGGTATGATAATGAAAGTAAAATTGCTAGAAAAGTCATTAGGGATGTTTGCAATGCATCTTCAAAATTTGATAAGATAAATAGATACAAAACTTTAATTAAACGAAAAAAAATATATATATAAACAAAAATCAAGAGAAGCTTTTGCACCTATTTAAGATAGACCCTAAGAAATTATGGAGGAAAATTATAACTCATAAAACTAAATAAAATGATAAGATTCCCTTGAAGGACTAGAATTTCTACCCAAAAAATATGTATGAATCCCCTAATGCCATGGACAACATGCCAAACAACTCTACAAAGGATGAAGTGTTTTCTATAGAAAACATTAATTTTGGGTTTAAGCGGCTCTCAAAAGGAAAATCTAAGGACATCGAAAGTTACCAACTTGAAATATAAAAAATTGGAGGATCTATCATCATCCCTCACATACATAAGCTCTTCAATTTAGCTATTGATCTAGGTGGATATTGGTGGCCACCCGCCTATTCCACTTGGACCCACACCATTGTTTCTTTCAGTTTTTCAGTTTCCTTAATTGTAGCACAATTTACTATTTTTAGCAGTTCTTCGGGTCCTAAACTTCTGGAGCTTTTTTGAGGCCCTAAACGACGTTTTTTGGGCATGAATGCCTTGGCGAATATGAGTCCTACTCGGACTTGATATTCGTTGTCAGTAGTGTAGTCCTCGGATAGATCTTTCTAACAATGTATCATGTGCGTCAAACAGAGATAGTATGCCAAAGTTATGACCCCGGGAAATTGATGTACCAATTTACCCCAACGGGGCCCATATTCTGGTGTTTCATCTCCTAGGGTTAGGTTTTTTGATGTTTAGGTGTTTCCATTGTTTCTCAGTAATATATAGGCCTTCGAGCCTCATTGTAACAGGCAGTTCATAGGCCAGTAGCCGCCACATCTCTTCTCAGAGATAAGCTACCAACGCCCTAGCTAGTTTATCTCCATTCTGTTTGTAAGCATTTTTCAGTCATTTGTTATTAATGAAATGAAGTCTTATTTCCACTGCATCTCTGCGTTTATGTGTRTTTTTGTATTTCATTGTGTTCCTACATAAATCTRGATCARCWATCYARCAAGGCTTCCCAAAACCTTGGACTCAATGCCTCATTGTACCCATTTTTAAAAGTGGGRATAAAAGCAATCCCTCTAATTATAGGACCATTATAATTAGCCCCATTGTAGCTAAGATATACAAAATTATTTTGGAAAATAAGATCGACACGTGGCTATAAATCCATGGAAAAGGACCTAGAGGCTACCCTTCCACTATGGACCACCTTGTTACATTTAGGATCACTGCAGAGGAGTGTCGTAATGATCAAACTAAGCTCCTAGGATGTTTCGCTGATTTTAGAAAATATTTTGACACTGCCTAGGACTAACCTCTAGAATAGGTTAGAAGAGCTTAAATTCGCTTTCGTTTTAAGATCTACTACAATAAGTATATATGAGAAAGTTATTTCCAAGTCTAGGAAGGCTGAGCTTTGGTAGGAAGAAAGTAACTGTAATATAGGAGTCAAGAAAGGTTGTCCCCTATCCCCTAGCCTTTTTGACATCTATATTGATAAGTTAGAAGTGTGTTTGGAGGATGAAGGTTGTGTTGGCATGCCTCTTTCTAATATGGTCATCATCCTCCTTCTTTATGTTGTTGATATTTTTCTTATGGAAAAGAGTCCTTATGACCTAGGTAAGCAACTAATAATCCTCAAGGACTTCTACCCTAGCATGGGAATGACTGTGAACATTGACAAAACTAAGGTTATGATAATTAAATCGAAAAGGATCACCTATAATACTTTTGTTTATGACAAGCTTGGAGAAATTTCCCTCATACAAGTATCTTGGAATCGATATCCACCACAAGCTCAATTGAAACTATAGCATTGAAAAATGGATAAATGGAGGGTGGAAAGCTTATTATGGGCTAAAACATAATTGTAAATCAAAAGACCTTTGGCTTTGGGATTAAAAAAAACTCATTTTTTCACACTCTCGTCACTCTGGTTATCTTATATGGATGTAAAGTTTGGGGTTGGAGTATATCTAGAAAATCGTGGAGAAAGATAGAACAAATCCAAAAGAATTTTATAACCTATAATCTCAAAATTAAGGGAAATACACCCTATCCTATCCTCCTCATAGAAGCAAGCCTATCCCCCATTAAGAGCATTGCTATGATTAGATACCGAATGTACAAGAACAAGATAAACAACATGGATGACAAGAGGCTCCCCAAAGTTGATTCAAACTCCAGCCAAGATCATCAACAACTCAAGCGGGGATGGCATACAGATGTCAAATCTTGGTTAAATCATTGGGGAATGCAAGAAGAAATCATCATGCAGAATATCGATAATATTACAAATATTATCACTTCTAAATTTAAGGAGAATATGTGGTGTGATAAAGAATTAGTGGATAAAAGGAAATTAATATACTACAAGGAGGTGGTCAACCCTAATTTAGAAGATCAAAATTACCTCTTAGATTTGAGAAATGCAAAGCATAAAATCAACATTGCTAAGCCAAGAAGAAACTCTCATGGGCTACATAGTGAAACTGGGCATTGAACAACTCCCAAAACACTGTGGGATGAGAGAATTGGCCACCTTTGTGACACTACGCGGGTAGAAGATGAAAAACACTTCCTCTTGGATTGTCTTTCTATACCCATATTAGATCCCAATTTAAAAATATTTGCCACATTACAAACCTTCCTAAACTCCTAAGTCATCAAAACTATAGTGATCTTGGAACGCTTATCTTAATGCTTTTTTAGCATAAAAATACAATTAAAAAAAATGAAGTAATCTCTTTCCTTCTCATTGTCGGATAGACCAATTGATCTCAATGGATGTTAATCATCGTCATCATCATCAAATAAAAATTTTAATTTATAATATTTTTTTTAGTAAATAAAATTTTAAAATTATATTATTTTAAAAATTATTGATTGAATAATAATATTGTCTTCCAAGATCTTAAAGAAATAAATATAAAAAATAATTAATATATTTCAATAAATTATTTTAATCATAGTTTTTTTTTTTCTAATTTTCTTAAACTCAATAAAAGTTAATATACTATGAAAATCCCTATTATTATTATTAACGTCCATAACTTTTAAAAGAAACTTTTTATCCATTAAAAAAATATTTTAAATTTATGAAAATTTATTCTATTTTAATAATAATATTAATTAAAAAATAATATAAAAATAATTTAAATATTTAAATTTGAAATACATTTTTTTATTTTATTTTTTAATTCTCACTTTTTCGCTTCGCATCATCATATTTAAATACACATAAAATCTGAATTATTAAAATTTATTTTTACAAAGATACCATATATGTTACTATCTTAAAAGCAAAAAGAGTACAACAATGTTTTTGTACTTAGAATTGTGAATGGTGAGGACCATCATTTATGAATTTATTCTGTTAGTGCTCGAGGTCTAGCAAACATGAGCGCTCGAAACAAGGTTTTTCCAACACTGATGCGGATGGTAATTATGCATGTCTACATAAAAATATAGTACCATTCGTAGTGTACCTTTCACCATCAACACATATTATTCATAACATTACTATCAACTTTTTTTTGCCATTACTAATTCAAGTAATAACAAAGTTTTAGTTGAAACGTAACTACTTGCCAAAATGATATTTATTGAGTGTGATTCCACTAGCTTAAAGTTGATATTAATTAATAGTATTGGTAGAATGGGTATATTTTATGAAAGTCCGATATGAAAAAAACTGAGTATACTTAATATGAATTTTGAGGAAGATATTGTTTTTTTTTTCAAATGCTTGATATTTATTTTGACAATTCTTTGATGCCAGATTTTTTGTGGGGGACCTTCTCTACTTTGTTTTTTGGTTTGTATTGGATGGAAATGGTACTTACTTCTTTGCACTTGCTTAACTGACACTTTTAGAACTTTTTTTTTCCAAGAAAAAATTCCCTCAAATTTATAGAGTATAAATTCATTTACATAAAATAGTTTCGGCTGGAGAAAGAAACTGTCCAAAATACAAATATTAACGGTCCAATACAAAGCCCCGTCCATAGAACGAACAAAAAGAGGGGGAGATTTCCGAGAGGAGAGCACTCCAAACAGGAGGAAAAGTTGGAACTGGAAGCTAAAAAACCAAGCTGAAATAACGACAAAACTAAAAGAGGGCAGTTAACCTTCGAAGAGGTTATAAAAGGAGATTGGGCTCTCCAATCCTTTATCACAATGATAGACCGAGAGCCTACCAACCACGCCACTTAGTGCCCTCTTAGAAAGTGCATCCACTGATGTATTATGAATCCTGGGAATATGGCGGAAAAGAATGTCGGAGAAGTTTTTGGACAACTTCAACGTTTTTTGTTTCCAACCTTCAAAGTGGACTGAATGGAGCTTACTGTTGTGATTAATCCAATCTATTATAAGTTTCGAGTCTCCTAAAACAAGAATGTGGTTTAAAGACCAAAAAGTAGCAAGGGAAAGAGAAACCCATAAGCCCATGAGCTCGGCTTTGTTGTTTGTTCCCGCTCCACAGTTTAAAAACCAGTTTGTTGTCCTTGTCTGGTGAGATTTGAATGTGCTTCCTGCCCCACAGCAGAGGCCATTGGAATGAGCAGCACCATCGAAACAAATAAGAGTAGTGCCATCCGTCCGCTGAAAATCACAAGCCTTGACTTGAATCGACTTTAAGGAGGTCGGCTGCCAAGGGAGATTGGAAAGAATTTTGTGGAGAACCGATTGACAGGATGGAGGCCGGCCTTCAAAAATTACCTGATTCCTCTCAATCCAGATCCACCAACAAACGTGGGCAGCCAAAGCAAGAGGAGCCGATCTGTTCTTTTGCCAAGCAGCAAAACACTCGGTAATGGAGTCGCCCTGCCAAATGATCGATAGGGAGAGATGTTGTAACAAACACGTCCAAATAAAAACAGTGAAGTCGCATTGGATCAAAAGGTGAGATAAATCTTCCATGGCTAAATTGCACAGGGGGCAATGGTCAGGGCCCTGCCAGCCTCTTTTTTGGAGCGCCTCCCAGGTGAGCGGCCTCTCTTTTATACACAGCCAAACAAAAATTTTTATTTTTAGAGGAATGGACCAACTCCAGATAGAAGGAAGCCACGGGATCTCTTCAATACAGTCAACGGTTTGGTGGAGAGCCACATAGGCATTACTAACAGTCAAGAAGCCCAATTCATATCCCCCGGCCCATAGTAGAGTGTCAGGAGAGTCATTGAGCGCTATTCTGGCAGCTTTCAAAGAAGTAGTGTAAGTATCCCATTCCCTTGCGATCGATCGTGGAAGCTTGAGATCGTTGCTCGAGATCCAGAGGTCCGAAAGAATCTGAGAGTTTGCTGCCACTTTAACCTACGCCAGACACCTGATGTTTGAAAGAGTGAGCTGAGATCTGAGAGGGGGGGAGAGCATGGAGAGGTTCTCCATACCTAGGATTTTATCCCTCCCGAGTAAGATCTCTGTACCTGTACCGGGCTTCCAAAGAAGCCAGTGAAGAACCACTGGAGAGGCCGAGATCAGTCCCTTCCAAAAGGGGGAAGCCCGATTCAGCTCAAGAGAGGGCTTTCGCAGCCAATGAAGGAGAGGAAGGGGGCCAAGATACTTATCTGAAATGATACGAAGCCAAATGCTACTATGGGTAAGTGCTCTCCAGAAAGAGCAGGCCAGGAGAGCCGAGTTGAAAAATGACAAGTTCTTTAACCCCCAACCCCCTGCCTTTCGGGGTCTAAAAAGGGACTGCCAGCTGCAAAGGTGAAATCGATGTTTATCAACACGATCATTCCAAAGGAAATTGCAAGAGAGCCTTCGAAGTAAAATAATAATTTTATTTGGAATACGCTCAAGAGTCATCCAGTAGACAGCCAGCCCCTCAAGCACAGATTTGACTAAGATGAAACGCCCTCCTAGGGACAGCCACTTGTTGCACCAAAAGCCAATCTTCCTTTCAAAAATAGCCACGAGCCAGCTTCAATCTGCAGGGGTGGAGACTCTCGGCTTCAGCCTATAACCCAGGTAGTTGAAACCATATTTCAAGTCAAGAAAGGTGAAAGGGATGGAGCCTTTGAGAAGTAAGAGCTCTGCATCAGAAACTCCCCAATAATGGACCGAGGATTTTAAGGGGTTGATGGAAAATCCCGAAACTGTGCAGAAGACATGTATAACATCCAGAATAACAAGCCACTTTGTAAGCTCAGCTTTTGACAAAAGGAGAATATCGTCGATGAACATGAGATGCAAAATCTTAATGAGTCTAGAAACTTTTAATCCAGAGATTTTGTGTTCGGCAATGGATTTTGAAAGGATAAGGCTGAGACTTTCCATAATAAGTATGAAGAGGTAAGGAGAAAGAGGGCATCCCTGTCGGAGCCCCCTTTCACTATTGAAGAAATTTGTCGCCTCCCCATTAATCAGCACCGCAAAATTTGCACTCGTGACACATGCCAGAATCCAATCAGTGAACTTGTCGCCAAAACCCACAGCATGAAGGATTAGTCTCAAATAATCCCAATCGATACTGTCAAAGGCCTTTTTGAGGTCAATTTTCATGATCAAGGCCTTTAAATTTTTCTATTTTATAGAGTGGATGCACTCGTGGGCAGCCCCGATGGCATCATGCATTCTCCTTCCTTTTAGGAACCCGAGCTGTTCAGCTGAAAGGCTTCTTTCCAGAAATGGCTTCATGCGATTTTCAATGACTTTTGAAACCAATTTGTAAATAAGATTACACAGGGAAATTGGTCTGTAGTCATTAAAAGAGACAGCGTTGTTTCCTTTGGGTATCAAAACCAGAAAGGTGGAGTTAATTCTCTTTGAAATCTTACCTTTGATGTGAATGTCTTCGACCATCTAAAGGAGGTCGGATCCAAATAGATCAAAAAAATGGGAGAAGAACTCGGACGTCCAGCCATCGGGGCCTGGACTTCTCTCCTTTTTGAAATGTAACAGTATATCCTTTAGCTCCGGGAGAGTGACAGGCTTAAAGAGATCGGAGGCTTCAGAGTTTGAAACCAATCTTGGGTACAGGCTGGCTGTAGCAACCTTTTCAAGAAGTAGATGATTCCTGTCTCCTTTGAAGAACTGCTCAAAAAAAGTAACCGCCTCGGCTTTGATATCCTCTTGGCCTCGGTGCGTCTCATCACCCTCGCTTTGGATAGACCAGATGTGCTTTTTGTTTCTGTTGAAACTAGCCAGATTATGAAAAAAATTTGTATTTGAATCACCCCATTTGAGCCAAGTAGCTCGGCTGCGAAGTCTCCAGGTCTTTTCCTCTTCTCTCAGTAAAAGGTCTCTTCGCCTCTCCAGCTCTTTTAAGGAAACAGAGTTTTCTAAGGACAGAGCAGCTATTGTTGAAAGGTGAATAAGCTTTTTTATCTCCGAGTCCAGATTAATAAGTAAAGCCGCCTCCGATTTCTTCTTTAAAATGCTCCAGGACTTTGAACGGGCTTTTAGCTCCCTTAGTTTCCACTGTAGGCGCAACTATGGGTTGCATTCAAGTAGAAATCAAGGGTCTATCCAGATTGAATGGACCAAATCAGAGTAGTCGGCCGATGATAACCAGTGATGATTGAAATTAAAGGGGGTAGCGAAAAACTGGAGTGGACGGTTCAGATTTAAGAGGATGGGGGCATGGTCGAAAAAGTATGGATACTCCACCCACAAAGATGGGAAGGTTGTGGAAGTCATGAAATTTCCAGCGATTAAGAAACGATCTAGTCTTCTGGCTATGGCCTCGTCTCCGGAGCGCCTATTACGCCAAGTGGGGACAATACTGTCCTGTAAAACATCAATGAGGTTCAAGGATGAGAAGAGGTCTCTGTAAAAAGCACCTCTTGAAGCGGGCAAGGAATTACCTCCCCAGTGTTCATCAGCAGAAAGCGTGATGTTTAAATCCCCGCCAAGAATGAGGTTTGAGATGGTGAGTAAGCCACTGTTTACGAGACGCGTCCAGAATTGCAATCTGTCCAGGCAGGGACCATATACGTTTAAGAACGCTATCTCTTGATTGGTAGCTAGGCACCGTCCCAACAACAGTATGCCTCCACAGGTAAGGAAGGGAACCAAGTCAAAAAGACCCGGATCCCAAGCCACCAATAAACCACCAGAGTTGCTGATGGAGCTAACAGCTACAGAGACCCAAGAAGAGCGGAAAGAGTGCACAAAAGCTCTGGATTTTTGATCAGACGAGAGAATCTCTTGGAGGAAAATGACGTTTGGTTTTGTGTTATTGATCAAATTACGGAAGGAGGCCGTCTTGAGTAATCCTATGATTCCTCGCACATTTAGAGAGAGCACAATAATTTTGAACGCGCTATGGCCTTCAACGCTTTAAGGGCCTTTCCAGATTGTGTAAGATCAGTAGATGCCGACTGTTGGGAGATTTGAACTTCTTTCTTTTTTTTGGAGCTTCGAGTTTGTAGAGGAGATAACTCTACACCCAATCCACGCGACCAAGCAAAGGTTTTTTGATCTTTTGTTGTTTGCTGTGAAGAAGTAGCACCCACCGCCGAAGAGACTGTAATGAGTTCATTCCCCCTGTAAGTTTGTAGCTGTGCTGAGGAGTCCGACAAGAAAGGAGTAGGGGCTACAGAGCTCAATACAGACAGCAATGAATCCTCATTTTCTAACGGCTGACTATAGCCCGGAAGAATAGCTGGAGACTCTGGTGGGCCAGAGATAGGTGTAGGCGAAATGGGTTGTCCGCTCGGCTGTGCAGAAAGAGGTAATTGCAAAGGGGGAAGGTGGATAGAAGGGGGAGTGGAGTCGGAGGCTGGGTGAGAAGGGGATCCGAGTGAAGTGAACAGTGAGGGGGAAGGCTGTATCTTCTCTAACTCGGGAGCGGGAATAGGAAGAGGGGTAGAGAGCCACAGGGATCGGTTGATGGAATCCCTTTCATCAGTTGTGAGTGAGTTAAAGAGAGAAGGACAGAGATGAAAGATTTTTGTCGTCAAGGGTTCAGGTTGTCCAGGCAATGGAGGGGAAGGTGGGTCCTGGGGTGGATCCGAGGACTCAAGTGAAGGGTCAGCAACCATGTAGTCCGGAGGGTTAAGGTGCAGGTCGGCTTCTTTGGATTGGAAGGACCAGGACTTACCCGGACAGTTTCGGCGGAGATGACCAGTTTCTCGACAGTTGTTGCAACGGAAAGGTATGTCGAGGTAGTCCAGTGTCTGTAGAGACTTCCGTCCTCTCCATTCGATCTCCAGATTCTTAGGTAGACCAGCAGTGATGTCTATCTCAACCAGTACCCTGCCCATCTTCCTCGAGGATCCCGAGAGAGAACCTAAGTTGAAGGAAATGAACTTTCCCAATGAGTCACCGATAGCTCTGATAGCTTCTTTATTCCAAAAGTGAAGAGGCAGACCCGGGAGAAGCACCCATATATGTCTGAACTGAAAATAGTTTGTGTCCCGGTTGAACGCTAATCTCTAGCGCTTCAGCATAAGGTTGATGCCCCCAAAGACCCAAGAAAATGATAAAAGTAGAGAGGCATCTTCAGGGGTTCTACAAAGGAAGTCGAGCCATCCTTTTTTAAGGTACATGACTTCCGGGCAGTAGCCTAAGAGTGG
>JASDQU010438044.1:9692-26059 GCA_032191745.1 Picea mariana | reverse complement strand
AAAATTTAAGAAAACTTCTTTTCAATATTTAAAAAAAAAAAATTAATAAAAATTTATTTATTGATATTTTTCTTAAGGTTTGATAAACAAAAATTACTCTATGTGAACGATAACAATCATATATGTTTTATTAATTAAACATAAACATTGAATTTAAACCTATTAATTAAACATAAACATTGAATTTAAACCGTTACTTTATTCAAATTGTTGGGACAAGGTGCTAAGGATATATCTACTTAGGGAGTGCTTATGATGTGGCACATGAGGGCATGCATTCCTAGATAAGAATAGGTCGAATTAAATAAATAAATGCATGAATAGCTCAATATTGGTGAAGTAAGTGGTTATTTATTAGTTAGTTAAAGTTTAGTGTGTCAATAACTCTAATGGATTCTTTGTATACATTTATTTGCTAGATGAATAAAGGATAAGCGATATGTTTAGGGTTTTATTTTATATCCTATTTTCCATAGGAAGATTATTATTTCAAGGTTTTTGTTTTACAAGTATAGTTTACCAATTATGAAGATTATTATTTCAAGGTTTTTCTTTACAAGTATAGTTTACCAATTGAGGTTTGTTCAGCCTCAACATTTGGTATAAGAGATTGTGTTTTAGTTTTGTTTTTTCTCATTTTTATTTATTATGGTTTTTTGGGTGAATGATATTTATATATTTTATTATATCCTACATGTAATTATAGGATATTTTCTTTATGAACTTGTGACATAGCACGTGTGTTTATGGGATATTAAAGAATACTCTTCATTTTACTAGATATTGATAAATACCTCCCAAAATGTTTTTGTTGAACCCTTCCCAATATACATTTCCAATAAAAAATGCTTATTTTTACTAGAAACCCCTTTTATTCTCCCTAATAACTATATACCCCTCAATACACTACAACCTCCCCAATACCTACAACACATTGACTTCATTTTTCACAATTTTAAACCCCCTTTGTAAACAAACATGATAAGATATTAGACAACAAGGTGAAGCCTCCATGCATGAAATGCATATAGTAAGGTCTCAAAATTTGGTGAAGGATCCCAGATATCACGAGAGTTCCATTGGTTGTCTTTATGATATACCTAAATCACTTCCTTGCCACCCCTTGAACTTAATAGTAATTAACCCATATAGTGTTGATCATCATTTTCGTGCAATAGCTAATTATTATAAGAATAGATTTTTGAGGGATTACTTTGACTGACATGTCAAGAATTCATCTTTTAATCACCTATGATGTGTAGTAAGTTTAGCTTTGTATCCATCAAACACAATGTGTCCTTTAATCTTCCAATCAAAATTGAATCTCAACACCCAAAACCACGGGACAACTTACAATGGTTGTCATCAATGGATTTGCTAGGAAGTAGATATTATTCAAATAAGAATACCTTGATCAAGGGTTAAAATAGCTCTTGATCAAAAGTTAAATTAACCCTAGATCGAGGGTATTTCAAACTCATTCTTAAAACCATGATTAAAAGTTTACAAATTATCGATCACTTCCCCTTTTTGCATGATTTTCATGGAGCAACAACAACTTCTAAAAGGTGAAATTCTTATATAAACAATCCCGTACAACCTAATGATATTTACATATCATACTACTTAAAAATGATTTTTATACAAACTTAAATACTATAAACTACATAAATACTACTTATAATAAAAGAAAATATCTCCCTAGGTTCTTCAATCCCCAACACATAATCCCAAAATATAAATGTTAGCATCTTATGCAACATTTATATTGAGTCAAGCACATACCCCACACATGATCCCAAAATATAAATGTTAGTGTGAACAATGTTACATCTTATAGATGTTAGTCAAACACATCGGCTTAGTGGGTTGTTGTGCAATAGCCGTAGATTTTTACACCACTATCATTTAGTACTTTAGTGCCAAAAGAGAAGGTTTTAGAACGAGATCACAATTACTTATTTGTGACGTCTTTCAACAATGTTATCAAGTAAAAATAAGATGGTCAAAGGGGAAGAATGTGTTTAAACTTATTTCTTATTTGAGACATCTTTCAACAATGTTATCAAGTAAAAATAAGATGGTAAAAGGGGAAGAATGTGTTTAAATTCTTGGATATAGACATCCACTAAGGGACTTCTCATGAAAATGATTTCAAAGAACTTATAATTAAAATGATTTTGACCATTGAATTTATTGCTATCCTATGTCATGATAGCATAAAAGTAAATGTCATGATAGCATAAAAGTAAATGTTTGCTTCAAAGTATTTTAGGGAATGATAAGTTTGAATAAAAGACATTGATGGTGTAAGCAATATATCATCAATGATGTGAATGATAGATGGTTCTAAAGTTATTGATGTGAATTCTCGAAGTGTCCAAGGTTATCAAATATTTATCAAACATACCTCGCATAAACTACAAGAGGTTTGGGTTTGTGCAAGATATGCTAACTTATGTTAAAAAAAGAATGGTTTTATTTGTTTAAATATTATCAAAATAAGTTAATTGATGGTAAAAGTATATGTTACCTATAAGTATATGGTAAAAGTATATGGTAAAATAATCAAAATATGTTACCTATATGTATTTGGTGAAATTTGATTAAGTAAAAAAAATTGTTTATCCAAATAATGGAAAGGTGTGAAATTAGTTCCATTATTACATCTCAAAATTTGATTTAATATACATAAATAAGTGTTATGTACCATGGTGTAGTCTCATGTGTATGTGATAAACTATAAATTTAAAGAAAGTGTAATCTTATGAGTATGTGAGTATTAGACTTTACATTGTTTGAAATAGGGAATCTATCCAGATTTTGACTCAGTGGCCATTATTATTGGATGTGAAATGGATTCTGAGATGTAAAATGTTAATTGTTTTTAATCTATATGTAGAATATAGTCCTATTTAACCTATCCTAACTAGGAGTAGCTTTTAAATAACAAACACAAGATTAGTTATGTAGTTATGTACTTATGTGAGTAATTTTGAAACAAAAAGCTATTCAAGAAAAAACGGATACACATAAGCATGAATAAGAATGAGAAGTAGAGAAGTTTGTTATTACATTACCATTCACAATCTCATCTTTACCATCCCAGAGAAAATATCTTAGAAGAGAAAAACTAGAACTATAGAGTTCATTATAGAAGAGTCAATGATAGAATGATACAACCTTACAATGATATCAATAACAACATAAAAATCAAAAGAAGTCCTTAGCATTCACAGTACAAAACACCAATGCTCTTCAATAATTGTCCCCGATGGTTTCTTCTCACTAAAATTCTCAAAGAGTTTACAAATTAACAACAAGAAAAAAAACCCCTTCTCCATCAATTCGATGGGATTTTAAAGTCTATAGTCTATAATTACTTTATGTTTTCTTGGCTTCCTTTTGGAAGTTATAGGATTTTCAACTTCCCTACTTGATTCTTTAAAGAATGTATTCTAAATTACAATTCCTTCTTCGTTGTGTTTATAGTCAACCATGTGTTTTTGTCTCGTATGTAGATGGTCCACACCTCATGTTGTGAAGATATGCCTACTATGCATCTAAAAGTTAGTTTCTCAAAGGAAGTGTTATAAGACACTAATTATTTTGGCATAAGCCCCATTCCTCTTTTTAATGTGACAAGGGAAGAATTAATTAAATTGATTTCTTTGGAGGGTCTTGAAATGTATTCCTTTACAATATCTTTGGTAATCTTTGGAGCCATTCCAATTGTGATCCTCCTATTCCTAATACCTTCATCTAACTCATTTAGGAAATATGACATGGGCCTTAATGCACCTATATCTCCAAGTTATGAAAGGTGACATCTCTTAATAAATTTTTGACATCAAGATGTAAACATTCACAATTGTTTATGAAAGCAATGGTGTCCTTCTCTAGTGATGTGAAATTGTGATCCACCTATTCCTAATACCTTAATCTAACTCATTTAGGAAATATGACATGGGCCTTAATGCACCTATATCTCCAAGTTATGAACGGTGACATCTCTTAATAATTTTTTGACATCAAGATGTAAACATTCACAATTGTTTATGAAAGCAATGATGTCCTTCTCTAGTGATGTGCTTGTTGTTTGACAATTTTCCAAGGATACATAATTGAGTTGATTCTCCTTGTCTCTCATCCTAGGAAAGTATTTTGGGTTTTATTTCTCTTCTACTTTCCATTTTTAGTTCATCCATCCTGAGTTGTACCCCATACAACACTACATTTTTATCTTTCACATTTTCAAGGTAGTTGAGAAAATGGGTGGCATAATTCTACAACTCTCGTAGATTAGTGTGCATTAGCTTCTGTATAGTGTTGAGTTCCTCTCGGAGTTTGAAGGCATAATCCTTGAACTCATATAAGTTGGTCATGTTTTCTTTATAGTGCGCCACCACTTTCTCCAACTTTTCCACCTTTTGTTTATACTCTTTAATTTCTTTGCTCATATTCTAGATGTTAAATTCTACGTCTTGTGAAAAGGTGACACCTACAAAATTTGTGGAAACTAGAATTGTTCTTGTGTTTTCCATCAGTAAAGTCTCAATGGTGACCATGCGTTTAGGAACTATTGGTAGCTTGAGTTTATTATATGATTATTTCACCACTCTACCCTTACTCTTAACAAATAAAAAAAAGAATCAAGAATTTCTATTGCATCCGATTTGTAAGGGGTGAATTTCCTGAAACCAAGATCTCCTAGAGTGAAATTCCCCCTGTGATGGATATACCTAGGGTGTTTCATGCAATTTCAAAGTAGGAATCCCCAATGTCCATGGGTCCTAAGCCTCTAGTGTTACACTTGTATTTTTCACCCTAGGCCTTGAAGAGAAACTAATGATGTTATTAAGTCAAAATCATAAGTTGTACTTGATAAATTACTCATAAAAAACATATTTTGAGTCTAGTCATGCCTTTTCCTGGAAAAAATAGTAGTCAAACTCTTGTTTCTCATAGACAACTTGTATTTTTTCACTAGTTGTCAATACTAAACCCATGACCACCCATTATATCCTTTAGATTCAAAGAGTTTTGAGGATATCAATGAGAGATGGGTTGGCCATGATGCATTATTGAGAACAAAAATTGTGCATGAACTATTTTCACCTACTTCCATGCCTTGAACCTATCTCTTATAATTATCTACATTCCTATAAAGAGATTCCATATTGGGGAAATGGGAAACTAGTAAGTCTATACCAAGAATCCCCACACTGGTGGAGAGCAGTCAAAGAGTTCTTTCGTAATCCTTTGTTAGAGTGTTGGGTGATGGGAATCAACACAAGATAGAGCATAATCCTAGGTGAGAATTCATTGTATTCTTGCCGCAATATGGAGATATTTCCTGTCTTATTCTAACCAAGTAGGGTGGCCAAGGAGGAGCTCAAGAAACTTAGAGCAAAGAATTTAGCAAAGACTCAAGGTATATCTTCATTTATTGTATCTCTTTCTTAATATAATATAGATCTATGTTATTTCCACCCTCTAATACTCATTTTAATCATGATTTCTTAATTTATGGTTCAATATTAGTAGATACAATATTCCTTGAGTTAATATTTTAGATTCAATTTGTAGTTATCCTTTTTGTGCCCAAATACTTTAGAAATGTTTGTTGGTTGCTTTGTGTGTAGGTGGAAAATTGAAGAGGTTGTTAGGAGATAGAACTTATGAGCTTCGTTGCAAGGATAACAATAGGACAACTGTCGTAATAAGATATGACATCCTTCTTCTTATCTCTTAGCACATATTGTGTATGTGCTCATCAAATCTAGGGTGAATCCCTAGTGATCTATCCTATGGTATGTCACTGGTTTTAATAAGTTCAGTGAGAGAACTTGTTTATACATAGGCAAGTTACTCTACAATATAATTAATGACTCTAGTGGGGAAGAATTTAGTTTTTTTCCCCTTAGTTTTTAGGAGTTTCCTTGGTCATTTTATGAACCCATGACATCTTATAGATTTTGTAATATGTCTTGATTGATCCCAAGTGTATGCAAGTAAAAAATCCTTCATATTTGAGAAATATTTCTTAATATTTCCTTGAATTCATATTTTGTCTTGCCTTTTCATTTTAATAGTTTTGACCAATCACGTTTTTCCTATATGAAACACTCAACCAGGTAGTTTGGTTGCTTGTTGTAGTTTGTAAACCCACAACCAACTACTAGTTTCTAAAAAGAAACCCACGGTTGAGTCCTATAGGAGTGTTTTTAAAAATGTTTCCTTAGTTTATCTTAAAAAATGACCGCGTCTTGTCTTGGGGAGGTTAAAGGGAAGCTATAGTTGATTTGTTTTTCTTTGGTCATATCCTTCTTGTCTCATTTGGTTCACCAACTGGATTTAGAAGAATCACATAGTATTTGTTGTGTTTGGAAAATTTGCATTGGTGCTAGCTTGTGAATAATGATCTTGCCAAAGCCATAGTGCATCTCATTGTATGATCTAATTGTGCACTTCATTCTTAGTTTCATTTGTCTCATAAGAAATATAAGAAAATAATCACATCATATGGTCATTTTTCTCTAGAATTTTGGGGGTTTCCCTTTGAAAAGTTGAATTGGTCTTGTATTGCGAAAGTTGACCTTGTGAAAATCATACAAACTTTCATTTTAAAATTTGGATGTGTTTTGAATCTTTAGTTTCATTTGTTTTTCAAGTGAAATCAAAAGAAAATTGCATTTCATTGTCCTTCATTTAAGTGTTTTGGGTTTTCAATTGAAAGATGCAATGACGCATTAGTTTTGTATCTAATTTTTTTTAGTAACATTTTGGTACCTTCATTTTGTTTAAGTTATTGTTGTCTTGTCTTAAATTGTGAAAAAGGAAATATAATTTCCGTTTCTTAGATAGTTTTCATCGAAACAAAAGGACATTAATCATTGTCTTGTCTTAAATTGTGAAAAAAGAAATCTCTTTTCCCTTTATTAGATAATTTTCATTGAAACAAAAATAAGTGCATTGTTTCCATTTCAATATTTTGATGTTCTTTGGATTGGAAAGAGTCATAAACACCATTTATTCCACTTCTATGTCTTTTCAGTGATCAAGAGCCATTAAAAATAAAAGCACTTAACTTAAATTAATTATACATATTTAGTTTTATAAAAAAAACGTTAGCTTAAGTCTTCAGGCCTTGGTGTAGGATCAAAGAGTAAACTATCTAAGGCCATAAATAAAAAACTAGGAATTGATTATTGAGTGTAAGAATCCATTAGTAGACATAAACGATTTCCAGGAAGGAACCTCTAACATAGGTGTCAAGAATGAGGTTGAATTAGGTAAGGTGGAGTGATATCCCCTCTTCACTTGTTTAAGTGTTTGTAGAATATTACATGTACTAGGGTTTTTGAGTTAAGTGACAACACTTCACTCTAAAATTTCGGGCTTTGTTTCCCTTCCCACATGTGTAGTCTTGATCCATGATTGTTCCCCTCGATTTCCAATTGCGAAGTGGTAGCCATAGTGACTTTTCCTAGGGAATCACATGGGTGATTTTGAGTGGGAATTACTTGTGGTACCTAAGGTAGATGTCAAATACCTATTTTAGATCTCCAAGAAGGTTCCCATGCTCACGATGGTACTTGCACCTTGGTGTGATTTTTATGCATAGGTTACCATAATATTGTCTCATACCTTCACTAGCTAGACACGAGGACTTGAAATCCCCCAATATTTTTGGTTTTTGAAAGGCTACTTTGACCCGCATTTTTTTTTTCATATCAAACTTTTGGATTTTATGAGGTGTTTTTTGTGGTTATTTCTATCTAGTTGGCCATAGGTGATTGTTTTATTTTGGGATAAAAAAAATTTAACCATGGATTATCAACCTCTTCATTGATCTTTTCGACAAAAAAGAATTCCCCCTGAATAAGAGGAGTTTCCAACCACCAGGCAGTATCATTTGTTTACATCGAATGGAACTAACACAAAAGCCTTCAATGCTCACACATCAAATTTAGAGGAGACTGAACAAATGGATATTGAATTCATTGATGAAGGTCATCCACCAAACTTCAATCCTCCTTTGAATGTTCCCTTCAAACCTTTAATCATTCACGTGAGTAGACAATTTGTTGGAATGCTGAGAGGGGGGGTTAATCAATATTATAAAAATAAGTACTTTTAATCACAATATAAACCTCCAATAATATCATGAGAATTCAAAACATCATAATTCAATGCATTGACATCACATAAACACAATACACCAGAATTTATGAGTTCCACTCCTAGTGAAGTAGTTTTAAATTCTGAAAAACTAGATCCTTTTCTTGCTTTTAGTTGCATAACCAATATATTAAATTGTTTGTTTTCCAAATCTGTTGAAGTGATAGACCTGGGACTAGACAATTCTTGGGAACTTGTTGGGACACCATGTCTTTAAATCCGATGAATGCTTGATATTTAGTGATGAGATTTGATTCCTCAAATTTGATATCTTAGGAGTAATATCAAAAGACACTATTACCAATGGTCCTTCAAGTTCCTTTTGCTTCAATTCTCCTAACAAGGAATCAAATTAACTTGATATATCCTATTGAACATCTTCTGCTTCATTTTATTTTACTTCTAAGACTTTCCTTCTCTTGGCATTCTGTTGTTCTACATCCTTTTCTTCATACTTGTTTGCATGCTCTTCTAAGGTTTCGATCATTTGTTTCTTGGTGTTTGATTATTTTTTTACCCCTGTGATACTACATTCTGGATCAATTGTTCCAACATTCATATCATATACCACTATAATTTTTGATCGAGCCATTACCTCCATGCCCTCTTTTCCCGTGGAAATATACATTATCAACAAATGTTTCACATCTTCCCATGTACTTTTTTTAGCAAGCATATTAATAGATATATAGGAAGGATCGATAACAAACTTCTTAATCACTAGAGTTTTTTCTTGGGTAAACCAACCTTCTACGTTTTACAAAAGATCGAGCTCTAAAATGGGTAAAATGGCTAAGGGTAGATTTAACATTCCGACAATACCCTCAAAGATACAACACAAATACTTCCTAGGGTATGGACAAGGTTAAGGTTAGGGTCACTAAAAGATATAGGAATGAGGGTCTGATACAGGCCATTGTTCCAAAGCCATTTTTCCAAAACCATTGGTTTTCAGAATTTTCTACAACTTCTTTAGTAATTAATTCATTAATTTGATTTATGCATTCTTAACTAATCTAGGTATTAAATACATTGGATAACACACATGTAAAGTTTAGGTTTTCATTTATAGAAGAATCTGGCAGGGATTTCCTTTTCCTGGATGAAATGATGTTTTTCGAATGCAACAAGTTTTCTTAACCAAAATTATCAAATGGGTTTCGAAGCACTTACCATTTTGACAAGAGTTCAGAGTAAGAAGCTTATCGCACAGTAATTCCTCTAGTATACGTTCCCGCAACTTGATAATGACTCAATTCACCAACTTTGATATAATTTAGCTTTTACGTTTAATTCTACACAAGTGAAAATAAATGCATTAAAGAGCAAATCATGTAATTTCAAATAATAATTAATTATAATGTGGAATTTATAATTAATTATTATACGAAAATAAAAACAACTACGTGTCAACTCTATGTGCCTCCGGGAGAATCAAAATAGTTATTTCCTAGGTGCTTTTCAATCCGAATGTAGTATCTATCATCCGATTAAATGATGTGAGAACCGTTGTATTTTTTAGATGGAAGAAATTAAATTAAAAGGTGTTTACTTCCGGATCTAAATTTCATATAATTCATTGATCTTGGTCGACGCACGATTGCTGGATATTTCGGGTGGCAAATGTATGATTATAAGTATTGCAACTCTCCACTCAAAAAACAATTTAAGCCATAGATCTACACCAATGTGAGATAGATGGATCTCTTAGATTGCACAACACTCATTAAACATGTTGCAATTATGACTCTGAAGGATGACTATGATCGTTGGATTAACGTTACAAATTACAGTTATATTTCAGTTTATGGATTAAACTTATAATGCGATCAAATCATTCTCCAAAGATAATTAATGCCATGGGATTTTGTATCCATCATGATCCTTCCACATACTAATAAATCTAAAAATTAAAGATTAAATCATCAGAAATCATAACTAGAAATAAATCATATAGCTTGATGATAGAAAAATTATCATAACAAAATTTAGCTACAATAGGGATCACTGAAAAACTCCCTAACCTAGATAAGTATAGGGTTATGAGAACTAGTCAAAGGAGGGTTAAAATGAGGTGGAAGACTCTCATAAACCACTTCAACTTCAAAGGACTCACTCTCCTTGGACCGTGTGTTAGTCTATTCAAAGTATTGATCACCTATGTCACACCACTTAAGAGGTGGTTGTTCCTTTGTCATAGGTGAAATTCCTCATTGTCGATAGGACCAACGAAATGGTTTTTCAACCACGATGAATGCTATGTGTTAAAAACAACAAAAAGTAAACCTAAGACTGACATGGACTCGAAACCAAAGATCACACCCCTAACAAATCTAGGCTAACAACAAGCAAACCAATGGCTCAGGGGGCCTTCCAAAAACCAACCCTTTGGGGGATTTCAAGTCCCCAAAATAATGGTTAACTAAGGTGAGTAGATACATTAAAATAACCCTCATGTAATAGTGTTGAATAGTGCAAGTACCCTTTATTAAAGTGTGCACCCTCTGGGGGAACTTAAATATGGATTGAATGTCTTCTCGAGGTACCACAAACACTTCCCACCTATAGTCAACTCTGTAGATACCTAAGATAAGACACTAATTTTACCACATCACATTCGATGATTGGGAGAAAAATTTATGGTCAAAACACATGTAAGGGTAGGGTAAATAAGCCCAAAGACTCAAGAAGTGTTATGACTCAGGGAGTCACAACACCTCTGAGACCCCCCTATACATAGTATTAAGAGAATTCTAGAAAACACCAAGACAAGCAAAGAGGGAATATCACCCTACTTTCCCCAATGCAACCTTACACTTTACTCCTATGTTAGAGAAGGATCCTAACACACATGGTGTAACAATGGATTTGTTCTCTCTTTAATGAATTATAGGTTTTGTTTTGGTGGCTTTGGAGAGTTCACTCTCCAATCCTACGCCAAGGAGTTAAGTCCTAGCTAATATCATTTTTCTATAAAGAAAAGAGTCTAATTGATTTTAGATTATGCATTCTTTTCTTATGCCTATTATTAAGTCTAGGAAAAGAATGAAACTTTTACTAGTTTTCTTGACTCTTTCTAATCCAAAGTAATGTAAAGAATGAAAATGCAGTGATTCAATCCTTTCACTTTTGATGAATGCTAGCTAAGGAAGGGAAGAAGACCTTTATTTTCAAGTTTTAAAATGACATAAACAACCTCACAAACATGTATCTACCATTTAATATAGGCCAATGTTGGAGTAGGCTATTTTGGGGAAATGTGCAACAATTTTGGAAAACAATTGAGAAAGGGACCACAAATGGAACATGCATTAAAAGTCAAGGAAAAGCAGTGTGTTGGGAAATAGGGAAAAGTAGCACAAGGAAGAGGAAAGCTAAAGGCAGAAATAGGGACAACGCGATGAGGAAAAGGTTGGATCGTGGACCAGTCACACGCAGGAGGTTGTAATGTGGACAAACCTAATCCACTTAGGGTTAGGGTTTTGGTCACGATGTAATGGGTTTAGCCCACTTTTTGTAGTATAAATAGGCATTATAATATATGAGGAGAGACATCTTTGATCATGTATGTATGGGTTTTTTGATGAGTTTTGAGTCATAGTTACTAGTTTTTGGTTGAGAGTTGTGGAGATATTATTAAGTCAGTTTGGGAGATGAGTCTATTTTTGAGTTGTAACTGAGTTTCAGGTCAAAATATGTGGAGCTTCGTTCAACACTCGTCAACCTCACCATCACCAAACATTTTATGAAATGTGTGTAACATAGAGACTTGAAGATGAATAATAAAGAAGCTAGATCTTTTTGGATGTAACCCAGGGGGGTTGAACCACATTAAAATATGGTGTCTCTGAGAATGTTTCTTCTATGTTTTGAAGCATGATAAATGAATGAATATTTAAGAGTAATAATGTAGTGCGTGCTCGATCAATTATGTTTTTTTAGTGAAGAATGAATCTTAATGAATGAATCCGGTTATAGAGTGGTATATCTGATGAATGTTGAAGTAGAATAGTATGCCTAACATCCCCATGAGAATATTACCTTTCGTGATTGTATACATATGGGTCCTATAGTCACCCATAATCCATATTGAGTGAGATTGCATCGTGCACTCTATGCATAGTGTTTCCTTCTGGTCTCTAGAAGGGCTGATGTTTTGTAGGGTATTTTTGGAGAACTAAGGTAGAACTCGGGTCAACCCATACATCCAACAGATGGTTCGGTTTATAGTTGGAACTTGTAATATTCCAGATATACAATGGTATGAAAAAAATAAATAATTAGCTAGAAATGGAAGATAAACAATGATATAACTATAACAACACCACAATAATACCAAAATAATACTAGAATAACACTAGAAAGAGCACTTTGATTACTGAGAGCAATGTTCACTTTCCTCTTCGAGGGGGAAACCTCCAATAGAGCAGATCTCTATTACAATAATATCCAAGAAAAAACTTATCATACCCTTTATTCCTATTTATACAAAATATATCTATCCGAAAGAACAATCTAGAGGAAGATCCTTCTAGAAACAAAAGCTTCTATTACGTCTTCTTACATTTGACTTATTCCTCCTTATTGCTAGGCCTTATTAATATTGACCTTTATTACATGGAAATATATTATTCTACCCACTTGAGGGGTTAGGTAGGCTAGGTCCCTAGCATGACCTCCCCCTTAGAATCAACCTTGTCCTCAAGGCTTGAGATGAGGAAATCGCAATGTTAGCAGGCTCCTAAGTGGCATCTTCTGGAGTTGTATCTTTCCACTGAACTAACACTTTCTTGATGGTACACTGATGAAGATGATGCTCTCACTAGTCCAAAACTGCTTGTGGTTTCAACCAGATGGATCCTTCTTCATCCAACTCCAGAAGGTTGGTTTGAGTTTGACACATAGTTCTAATCACCTTCTTTAAGAAAGAGACCTAAAAAACAAGATGGAGCTTGGAATGATTGGGTAAAGCTAACTGATAGGCCACCTGTCGAACGCTCTTGAGAACTGTATAAGGACCATAAAATTTGGGTGTCAGTTTCTGACAATGTTTGGCCTTGAGTGAAGTTTTTTTATAAGGTTGCAGCCGAATAAATACCTGGCCTCCTTTAACAAATTGTGATTCTGAGCAACCTTGATCGGATTGTTGCTTCATGCGATCTTGAGCCATGGATAAATTCTCTTTGAGGGTATGAAGAATAGCCTCGCGAACTGTAAGTGTTTGGTCAGCTGCCTAGACCTTTGATACACCTAGAATGTAGGAGAGAACTGAAGGTGGATTTTGGCCATATAATGATTCAAAAGGGGTCATGTGAGTAGTTGCATGGTAAGAAGTGTTGTACCACCATTGAGCTAATGGTAAACATTGAGCCCATTGATTTTTCATTTTAGAGGAAAAACAACTCAAATAATTCTCCAAACACTTATTGATGACTTTAGTTTGACCATCAGTCTGGGGATGATAGGCGGTGTTGAGATGCAATTGGGTGCCCTGGAGTTTGAACAGTTCTTGCCAAAAATTGCTGGTGAAAGTTGGATCTCGATCAGAAATAATAGAATGAGGCATGCCATGAAGCTTGAAGATATGACCCATGAAAAGTTGAGCTACAATTGATGTGGTAAATGNGAACTAACACTTTCTTGATGGTACACTGATGAAGATGATGCTCTCACTAGTCCAAAACTGCTTGTGGTTTCAACCAGATGGATTCTTCTTCATCCAACTCGGGAAGGTTGGTTTGAGTTTGACACTTAGTTCTAATCACCTTCTTTAAGAAAGAGACCTAAAAAACAAGATGGAGCTTGGAATGATTGGGTAAAGCTAACTGATAGGCCACCTGTCGAACGCTCTTGAGAACTGTATAAGAACCATAAAATTTGGGTGTCAGTTTCTGACAATGTTTGGCCTTGAGTGAAGTTTTTTTATAAGGTTGAAGCCGAATAAATACCTGGCCTCCTTTAACAAATTGTGATTCTGAGCAACCTTGATCGGATTGTTGCTTCATGCGATTCTGAGCCATGGATAAATTCTCTTTGAGGGTACGAAGAATAGCCTCGCGAACTGTAAGTGTTTGGTCAGCCGCCTAGACCTTTGATACACCTAGAATGTAGGAGAGAACTGAAGGTGGATTTTGGCCATATAATGATTCAAAAGGGGTCATGTGAGTAGTTGCATGGTAAGAAGTGTTGTACCACCATTGAGCTAATGGTAACCATTGAGCCCATTGATTTTTCATTTTAGAGGAAAAACAACTCAAATAATTCTCCAAACACTTATTGACGACTTTAGTTTGACCATCAGTCTGGGGATGATAGGCGGTGTTGAGATGCAATTGGGTGCCCTGGAGTTTGAACAGTTCTTGCCAAAAATTGCTGGTGAAAGTTGGATCTTGATCAGAAATAATAGAATGAGGCATGCCATGAAGCTTGAAGATATGACCCATGAAAAGTTGAGCTACAATTGATGTGGTAAATGGGTGTTGAAGAGCACAAAAATGAGCATACTTGGAAAGACGATCCACAACCACCATGATGACGGACTTATTTCCTGATTTAGGTAATCCCACAATAAAATCCATAGATATGTCCCTCCAAATAGCGGGTGGAATTGAAAGTGGTTGTAGTATGCCAGGAGGTTTGATAGTTTCACCTTTGTTGCATTGACAAACATCACATTCTGCTACAAAAGTGAGAACATCCTTTTTCATACCATCCCAGAAAAAACAACATTTGACCCGGTCATAGGTTTTGGTAAACCCTGAATGGCCAGTTGTGGGAGTAGCATGAAGCTCAGAAAGCACTGTGGATTTAATTTATCACTATTTACTTAAATACAAATGACCTTTGTAGAGAAGTTCGTCGTTGTGCCAAGAGTACCCTAGGGAAACTAGATAGTTGGATTTCAATTGTTGGATCAAATGCGATATTTGAGGATCATGTAGCCATTCTTGGTGCATAGCTTGGAGCNACTTATTTCCTGATTTAGGTAATCCCACAATAAAATCCATAGATATGTCCCTCCAAATAGCGGGTGGAATTGAAAGTGGTTGTAGTATGCCAGGAGGCTTGATAGTTTCACCTTTGTTGCGTTGACAAACATCACATTCTGCTACAAAAGTGAGAACATCCTTTTTCATACCATCCCAGAAAAAACAACATTTGACCCGGTCATAGGTTTTGGTAAACCCTGAATGGCCAGTTGTGGAAGTAGCATAAAGCTCAGAAAGCACTGTGGATTTAATTTATCACTGTTTACTTAAATACAAATGACCTTTGTAGAGAAGTTCGTCGTTGTGCCAAGAGTACCCTAGGGAAACTAGACAGTTGGATTTCAATTGTTGGATCATATGTGATATTTGAGGATCATGTAGCCATTCTTGGTGCATAGCTTGGAGCCAACCTGGTCCAATGAAGGAGAGGGAAAAAATGACCCTTCATATTCATATCTTCAAGAAAGAGCTTCAACAACCACATTTTATTTTACTTTCTTGTAAATGATATCATAGTCATAACCAAAGAGATTAATTACCCATTTTTGTTTCTCTAGGGAGGAAGGTTGTTGCTCCAGAAAATACTTGAGGATTTGATGATATGTATTAATTTGGAAGCATTTCCCTAGGATATATGGGTGTCAGAGATCCATTGCATGCAAAATAGCCACCATTTCCTTTTCATAGATTGGTTGGCCCAAATGGAATTCAGACAATATTTTTCTAGTAAAGGCCAAAGTTCTTCCTTCTTGCATAAGGAAAAATCTAATTCCTCTACCCGAGGAATCACATTTGAAGAAAAAGGTTTTGTGAAATCAGGAAGGGCCAAGACTGGAGTAGTACACATAGTTGCATTCAAAGCTTGAAAATCCTGATCCGTTGTGAGAGTCTAAGTGAAAGAATTATTTTTAAGGAGAGAAGTGAGAGGGGCCGCAATCTTCCCATAATTATGAACAAACTTGTGATAATAGACGATTAAACCCAAAAAACCACGCAAGATTTTGATAGTCTTAAGGCGAGTACAATCCTACATTGCTTTAATCTTTTTAGGATCCACCCGGACACCAGCCTTTCCAACAATATAACCCAAGTACTCTACTTCTGAGGCTCCAAAGGCACATTTAGAGAATTTGAGGAAACATTGGTGCTGCGAGAGTAGATGGAGAATGTGATCCACATGGGAAAGATGAGATT
>JASDQU010438043.1:77962-104876 GCA_032191745.1 Picea mariana | reverse complement strand
AATATATATAAACAATTAATTTACATTAATGTGTCATCCTGTAATGTTGGGATCTGTAATGTTGGGCTCTGGATTGATTCTCATGTTTGTCAAAAGGAGATGACAACTATATATATTTTTCAGTTCTTTTATCTATAATATATTCTTTCTTTCCAATCAATTATGGATAATGTCATTACATTTGATGTGTATATTTTCTCTTTCCAATCCGTTATGGATATTGTTTCTTTTCATTCCAATGTGGATAATGTTATCACACATATTGATGTGATTGTAGGTACACAATAGAGACTGAATTGATCATCTCTTCTATTCACTTCACATCACTGCCGATATAGGTAGATAATTTGAATGTGATGTCAACTTTTTCGGTCCTCGTGTTCTTTATATTGCTTCAAAGGATAAGAATAGGATATAAAATAGGGGAAGAGTAAATGAGCAAGTTTCATCCCTAAAAAATGACTATGAAGCAATGCAGATTCAATGAAGAAGCCCACCCCAAAATATAAACTCATTTCTCAAAATAGAAGTTCGCAAAGAAGAAAGAGTCACAAGGAAACATGACCAAAAAGGCAGTTGAGACCTAGCCTTTGGGAGAGATCCGAGTTTTTAACGTGGAAAAGGCATCTCAATAATTGGCATCCCACTAAGTTGTTCATGCATAGAATCTTCCATTGATGTAGTTGTTTCATTATTTTGCAATCACATCTTATTATTTTAATAAAATCAACAAAAATACACATAACTTTTATATATTTTCAATTTCAAACTTGTTCGACAGGTACTAAGATACTATGCAATACTTGTTATAATTAAGTTCAACTAACCTATTAATTGAACAAGTAATTTGAGTTTTAAGTAATTTTTGTGTTTAACTTTCATATATTTTAGTTCTCATGTTTTCCCCAATTTCATAATAGTATTGTCACTAATGAAAGAGTTATCGTGTAAGTTTGATTTTTGTGTATTTTTTAAAGTTAAGCTTGAGCTATAGTTTAGTTCAATGTTATCTATAAAAGCTTGTAAAGATGATATACATATGAGTATGTTGTAAGTCTATCCAAGTGTTAGGCATGCATCATAAGGAAAACGTGTGCAAGTCAAAATTGTCTATGTAGGTTTTAGCACAACATGGGATATTATGGCATTCTCAATATTCCATGAGGGGATTATATTCCAAATCGAGCCACTATTTATGACTATATCTACATCATTATTTTTCAAATGTCAACATCTGCAATAGCTGCAAATCTAAAGAGATTTCATTATTTAATGAAGGATGTGAAGGATTTATTCTTGGAGGCATTTTTTTTTCATTTTTTTCAACCATCATGGCCTTTCTTATGACTTGAGTTTGAGCCTGCAATCATGACATAATTGTCTTTTAGTAGCATGCATGATATAAAATCATCTAAATATGGAAGCACGAAGCAAAGAGGTAAATCCATGTGTTCAACATAATTGCTTGTAAAGAAAGGAACGTGTAGTGCTTAGTGAGAGTGCTAATGTTTAAATCGCTAAACTTTGAACAAGTAGTAAGTCAAATATTTTTAGGAAAGGGGAAAGTCACTTTGTTGAGAAGATATGGTAGGCCAACGCTGCAAGGGTGAGGAATAATTTGTCAATGGTTTGATGATAAACATTGAATTCATTTGTAAGCATGGATTCGTCAAGTAAATGGTTGACATGCTTAGACTTGATATGTGCTTAGAAACGGAGAGAAAAAGGATTGTGTCGATCTATCGAGAAAATATGGGCTCATTCTACTGAACAAAGGAGTATCCATCTGGTTGAGAAAATAATTTTGGTGTTCTTGGCCAAGAAAAGAAGAGAAGTCACTTTGATTAAGTGTGGAAGTGTCGAGTAAAGGAGAAAAATTCCTTGGTTAAAAAAGGATAAATGTCTTGTGTTCAACAATGCACTAGTAATTTGACTCATTAACTTGTCGAGTACATAGCACATATAGGTCACCAAAAAAAGTAATAGAAAAAATACCAAGAAAATAAGTGCATATTGACTTGTTAAGCAAACACTGGGTTCAATGAGAAAATGGAAAAAGTCACTAAGTATGGAAATATTAATAAAAAGGATGAAAATTTAATGCTCAATGATCCTTTCTTGTGAAGGAAGGAAGATTCAATGCTCGATGAATGTGTTAACAACTTGACTCATTAACTTGTTGAGAAAGGGGCAGGGTCAACACACTAAGAAAATGGGAGAACAAGCACTAAGAAGATGGATATGGAACAAGCATTGGGCATCCACTAAGAAAAAGAGGGCCCATTCATCGACCAAAAGAGGTTTACCATAATTTTTGTACCAAATCTTTTTTTCCAAGTGAGAAAGCTCAAAAACATGGTTGGAGGATAAACTTGACCAAATTTATGGAATTGAGGTTTCCCTTGAAGGGGCATGATTCATGAAATTCTCATTCAACATAAACTTGATTAAAGTACACTAAGGGAACAAGGATTATGGAAATTGTACTCTAAAAGTGGGAAAGCTTAACCAGTCGTAAATAATCAATGGAGAAAACCTAAATAAAAGAGGTACCCAATAAAGGTCCAAAGAAGGAAAAAAATGATTATACAATAAGATAAAATAGATAGATTAGGAGAATATCACTAGGAATTTGGAAGGCATGGAGAGTCATGAAATCCTGAGTGAGAAAAAAAGGGGCAACACTAGATAAGGCATAAAAAAGAAGAAGGAAAACCCAATGGAGACAAGAAATAGATGAACTTTCACATATTGGGCCTTGACCTTCAATAAATATGTAGGTACGCCACCTAGATGAAGGTTATTAGTCAATGCATACTACCTTCTCATAAAATATCATTTTTTATTGATGGAGTTACCTTATGCTTCTTGGAGAAATAAACACATAGTATGGTGCACAACTAATGTAGTGATCAATGCATTCACATCTTGAACCATTTACTAGGCATGACTATTATTCTAATTTATACAAAGGATATCAATTAATGTAGGGTTGGATTCAATTGTATTGTAACTATTCATTTGGCTTCTTGTTGATGTGCATATTGCAGACTTGTGATTAGAGAGTTGCAACCAAAGGGTTGTTTGGGTCAATATACCAATGTTCTGCAATGAATTATATAATTTCCAAGGATTTTGGGTAGACAAAAGCATGAGATAATGATTCTTTTATGTCCCTTTCATGGTCTTTGTAAATGAAATAAGTTAGAGTTTCTACTTATTAGATTGTGTTGTATTTAAGTAATTTTCTTGACACTCATATTGTGTTGTATTCCAACAATGTTGGTGTTTCCCAAACTATGATGTTCTTAAGAAAATTTGATTATTTAATGACGTTTTAATTCATTTTCTTATTCATATAGTTGTTTATGTTTGTGCATAATATTATTCTATGTTTGAATCCGTTCACTAACAATGTGATTTAATATATATAATGGTATGTTTGGCATGTAAACTATTCATTTTGACTCCATTGTCCAAGTAATTACACCGAAAGGTGTACACCTATTGACAATGGGCAGATTTAATAGGGGTTTACTGCTTAATAAGTTTTCTATGGACAAGATTAAATATGGCTGGAATATTCTTAGTAGTCACACAAAATAAATGGCTGTGATTTCAGTCATTAACTTCCTAGCTATTACAAAGACATCAATTTATGTGTTTACTTTTTTACATTTACGTAATCATATTTAAAAATTACTTTGATAGCTAACTGATTGCCATGTAAGTGATTAACATAAATTAAAATATTAACACCAGATAAATGAAGCCCAACAATTTATTTGTTAATTATCTATTATCTAGTAAAATTTAATATATTCTTTTAAAAGTTCATTTCATCTTCTCAGCCTTTCGGCGTTCACCAGCAGCTATTTTGCTGCTGTGCTAGTACATGCATCAATCAATAATGATCACAACCCTTTAATATCCTTAAATTTTTATGAAAACATTCTAATTTCTTTGAGATCCATTGCTAACATATTACATGTAATATGTTATATATAACACACACTGTGTGTTATATGATATAATACACAACGTGTGTTATATTATATAACACATAGTGTGTGTTCACAAACGGTGTGTTATATAATATAACACATAGTGTGTGTTATATTATATAACACTTAAAACATGTTACATGTAATATGTTAAAACTTGTAACATGTTTTAACATATTACATGTAATATGTTAAAACATGTAACATATTAAAATATATTACATGTAATATGTTAATTTAACATATTACATGTAACATGTTTTAACATATTACATGTAATATGTTATTACATAACATATTACATATAACATGCTTTAACATATGTAACATGCTTTAACATATGTAATATGCTTTAACATATTATATTACATATAAAATGTTTTAACATATGTAATATGTAAAACAGATTACATGATATGTTTTAATATGTAATATGTTTTATATGTTAAAACATATTACATGTAATATGTTAAAACATATTACATGTAATAACATATTACATCTTACATGTAATAACATATTACATCTTACATGTTTTAACATATTACATGTAGTAATATGTTTTATAACATATTACATGTAGTAATATGTTTTATAACATATTACATGTTGTAATATGTTATCACATATTATATGTAGTAATATGTTATGTTATATTTCATGTAATATGTTATAACATATTACATGTAATATGGTATGTTATATTCATGTTGTAACGTTCCTGATTATCCATGTCAGGCTACGCTACGTCAGAGATCTCTTACGTTCTCTCTGCGGAACATACTGTAACATACCCGGTATCTAACTGAGTTATATCACATAAATTTTTCGAACTTCATGCAATTAAAATATACACACACAAAACTCTTGCGGAAGAATTATATATAAAATGTAAACTACAAATACATCTGTAAATACACGGATTCACACTGAAATAACAATAAACATATACATGCAACATATATAGGAAATACCCATCAACATAAACACAATTATAACCACACATATAATAACCTATAAAAATAAGCACGTAAATAACAATGAAACATGTAAATTATCACACAATTGGCACTTATCTTGGTAAGAATGTCACCAACTGTGTGCAGACCTTCCATGAACCTCCTAGCCTTAGACCACATTGTTCATCACTCTCAACAGTGAGTCACCCCTGAGATGGGACTAAACTCCACGTGTAAAGAGATTCCTAACCATGCTATAGGCTTATATACAACATGAAAGACTCCATCTCAAGTGCCAACTCAAACTAACAACCTATAGTCCCTCATTCCCCACATGCCTGTCACACCCTAGGAAGTGTGCCCCTTCTCTTCTCAACAGTCCTTCGGCTGCCCCACTTCCTTTTCGGGCTTCAACAACAGGTCGGACAGGAAGTCTCAGAGCACTGTAGCTGTAGTTAAACACCTTCAGGAAATCAATTTCCAACAATTCTCTCACCAGGAGAGAAATCGCTCATGGGCCTAACAACCTGCCTCTTCAATATCCCATGGGACTGACAACCCGCCTCTTCAATATCCCATAGGCCTGACAACCCGCTTCTCCAGTCCAGCTCCCAATCTAATAAGATACACCAACCACAAAATGACTATGCATATAGGTTTAGGTATAGTCATGAAGATACGAAGGATAACTCAATGGGTGTGTGCATGCTCATGGATGATTGACTGGATGACTGAATGATGGAAGGAATGATGGGAAGAATGATGGAAAAGATGGGGAAATGAACTAAGTCCCAACAATATGTATGCATGTCCCCAACTTGACACTTGTCATGTTGGGAGATACTTTGGCCCACTCGTACCCAACTTTAGAACTTAGGATAAAATAATTATCCATACTTTATGATTTAAGAAATATTAATATAATATTCCTTTTTGGCTTAAGCTCCCTATCTTAGCCCTTTTCCTTAACTTTTAGGCCCCTCAATTTCCCTAACCAGTGGAGTTTATCCCCCCATCTCTTTTATCATGGTCGGTCTGCATGCAACGATGTATTTTATATTAATTATGAGACATATACAAAAATAGGCGCACTGACCTTTAACATCTAGGCTCTCCGGCCTAATCAAAACATAAACATCCTAGCTTATAATAACTGGCTCACTAGCCTATAAAATTCAACATATACACAAAAGGATACCTGGCCTCAAAATCATGTGCACTTAAGTTGTTGCACACGATATCCTAGAATGTGCACACTTCATCATTCTACTGCGCAGTACAGGTGTACACTATGCCATGAAATGTGCATACAAAATGATATCAAACAACTCACCAGCTTAAGTACATTTTCATTTATATTACAATTGGTTTCAGTCTAGGGATATTACAATCCCCTCCCCTTATTTATGCACTATCCTCAGTGCATCATGTACCCATATACAACAAAATTTCAAAAATCCTAAAAAAGATGCGGGTATTCTGCCCGCATTACATCCTCATTCTCCCAAGTAGAATCCTCAGGACCGTACCAAGTCCATTGGACCTTAACAAGCCCTATGGCTCAATTCCAGATCTATTTTATTTTCCGGTCCAGAATGCATACCGTTTGCACTTAAAAAGCGCCTTCTTGCTCCACCTGAATCACATTCCAATCAATAACATGCTTAGCATCAGGTATATATTTCTTGAGTAATGATACATGGAATACATTATGAATAGACATAGATGCAGGCAATGAAATCATATAAGCTACTGGACCAATCCTCTCTAGGATTTCAAATGACCCACAATAGCGAGCTGCCAACTTTGAACAATTTCCCAATTTCAGGGAACTTATGTTGGCCTTCACTTTCAAAAATACATGATCACCCACTTTAAATTCCCTGTGAGTTCTTCCCTTATCAACATAAATTTTCTGCTGGTCTTGGGTAGCCTTTAAATTTTGATTATTTTTATCATTTTCTCCTCCATTTCCCTGAGAAAATTTGGCCCAACCATGACTCTATCTGCTGGGTTATCCCAACTTACTGGAGTGTTTCACTTTCTGCCATAAAGTGCCTCAAATGGGCTCATATTTAGAGATGCTTGGTACCCATTGTTATAAGCAAACTCTACCAAGTGTAGGTAGTCTTCCCATTTTGATGGTTTATCCATAACATACATCCTCAACATATCCTCAATCACTTGATTCACCCTCTATGTTTGTCCATCTGATTCTGAATGATAAGCTGTACTAAAATTCAAGTTTGTTCTAAATCCATTAAATAATCCTTTCCAAAAATTTGAAGTAAATTTTGGATCTCTGTCAGACACAATTGTCTTGGGTATGCCATGTAATCTAGCAATTTCTTTCATATAAACATCAATGATGTTGGCTTCCTTGTGAGTGAGCTTAATTGGAACAAAATGGGCATCTTTAGTAAGATTATCCACCACTACCATGATAGATTCATGTTGCTTGTTTGTTTTGGGAAGTTTGGTAATGAAATCCATTGTTACAACTTCCCATTTCCACTTAGGAATGGGTAATGGCTGTAGAAAACCAGCTGGGCGTCTATGCTCAACCTTTACCTTTTGACATTCCAAACATCTGACAATAAAATCAACAACCTCTTTCTTCATGCCTGGCCAATAATATTGGCTCTTGAAAACTGCAATAGTTTTCTGATATCCTGGGTGCCCAACATAAGGCACATTATGCATTTCTCTCAATATCAGGTTTTTCAATTCCTGAGAATTTGGTACATAAATTCTGCCCCTTTACATGAGAATTTCATCATTATCTAGCTTATATTCCTCAATTTTCTGCTGCAAAATACCTTGTTGTAATTTTTCCATTAATTCCTTGTATTGCAAATCTGATTTGGTAGCCTCTATAATTTTGTCTTTCAAATCTGATTGGTACATGCTAATGGTTGTAGCATGCAATTCATGCACTCTTCTGTTGAGTGCATCAACCAATTTGTTCTCTTTTCCATTGATATGCTTTATATCAAAGCCATATTCACTTAGAAATTCTAACCATCTGCTTTGCCTAGCATTTAGAGTTGGTACTTGATGCACTGAGGACAATGCATAAATAAGGGGAGGGGATTGTAATATCCCTAGGCTGAACCCAATTGTAATGTAAATGAAAATGTACTTAAGCTAGTGATCTGTTTTATATCATTTTGTATGCACATTTCATGGCATGGTGCATGCCTGTACTGCGCAGTAAAATGACGAAGTGTGCACATTCCAGGATACCGCGCACAACAACTTAAGTGCGCGCGATTTTGAGGCCAGGGAGCCTTTTGTGTATATGCTGCATTTTATAGGATGGTGAGCCAGTTATTATAATCTAGGATGCTTATGTTTTGATAAGGCCAAAGAGCCTAGATGTTAAAGGCTAGTGCGCCTATTTTTGTATGTCTTATAATTAATATAAAATACATCGTTGCATGCAGACCGACCACGATAAAAAAGATGGGGGACTAAAATCCACTAGGTAGGGAAAGGGAGGGGCCTAAAAGTTAAGGAAAAGGGGCTAATCTAGGGAGTTTAAGGAAAAAAGGAATATTATATTAATATTTCTTAAATCATAAAGTATGGATAATTATTTTATCCTAAGTTCTAAAGTTGGGGACAAGTAGGCCAAAGTAGCTAACAACATGACAAGTGTCAAGTTGGGGACATGCATACATATTGTTGAGACTTAGTTCATTTCCCCATATTTTCCATCATTCTTCCCATCATTCCTTCCATCATTCAATCATCCAGTCAATCATCCATGAGCATGCACACACCCATTGAGCTATCCTTTGTATCTTCATGACTGTACCTGAACCTGTATGCATAGCCATTTTGTGTTGGTGTATCTGGTTAGCTTGGGAGCTGCACTGAAGAAGCGGGTTGTCAGGCTCGTGGGATATTGAAGAGGCGGATTGTCAGACCCGTGAGCAATTTCTCTCCGGGTGAGAGAATTGCTGGGAATTGATTTCCTGAAGGTGTTGAACTACAACTATAGTGCTCTGAGACTTCCTATCCGACCTGTTACTGAAGCCCAAAAAGGAAGTGGGGCAGCCAAAGGACTATTGAGCAGAGAAGGGGCACACTTCTTGGGGTGGGACATGCATGTGGGGAATGAGGGACTGTAGGTTGTTAGTTTGAGTTGGCACCTGAGATGGAGTCTTTCCTGTTATCTATGAGCCTATATCCTGGTTAGGAATCCCTTTACCCAGGTGGATTTTAGTCCCATCTCGGGGGTGACTCACTGTTGAGAGTGATGAAAAGTGTGGTCTAAGTCTGGGAGGTTCGTGGAAGGTCTGCACGCAGTTGGTGACATTCTTACCAAGATAAGTGCCAATTGTGTGATAAGTTACATGCTGCATTGTTATTTACGTGCTTATTTTTATAGGTTATCATATGTGCGGTTATAACTGTGTTTATGTTTATGGGTATTTCTTGTATATGCTGCATGTATATGTTTACTGTTATTTCAGTGTGAATCCGTGTATTTACAGATGTATTTGTAGTTTATGTTTTATATATAATGCTTCCGCAAGAGTTCTGTGTGTGTATATTTTAATTGCATGAAGTTCAAAAATTTTATGTGGCATAGCTCAATTTGATACTGGGTATGTTACAGTATGTTCCATAGAGAGAACGTAAGAGTTCTCTGGCATAGAGTGGCCCGACATGGATGGTCAGGGACGTTACAATATGGTGTAATATGTTATAACATAACATATTACATGTAATATAACATAACATATAACATATTACATGTAATATATCATAACATATTACATATAATATGTTATAACATGTTACATGTAATATGTTATAACATAACATATTACATGTAATATGTTATAACATAACATATTACATGTAATATGTTATGTTATTACATATTACATGTAATATGTTATGTTATTACAAATGGTTATATTTTCATATATGGAAACCCTAACATCGGATTGAAGGAGATGAAAAAAAGAGCTTTGCAAATTTGCTGCTAGGTTTTCAACTCCTACGTGTTCGCATTGATGGCCCCCTCTGAGGGAGGGGATCCACCCCTGAGATCCTCATCCCCAGACCTGTAGGCTTTCTAGGCCCTCCTCTCATCCTATGCTAAAGCTCCAAAGCCCCCGCCCTCCCGATTCGTCAAAAAGGGGGTCGAAATCCCCAAAGTTGTAGTCTTCACTCCATTAGCACTCAAACTCGCAGATCGAGGACTAATAGGTCAATTCACAGGACTATGACCCTCCCTAAAAGCCATGCACATTTGGTTGGAAGAAAACTGATGCAAGTTGATCAAGGGACAACTATTGGTAGCCTTCTGTGTTTTGTTCAAAAAAGAAGAAGATAGAGATCTGATTTTCTGTAGCGGTCCCTATTTCATGGGAACCAGAGGAATGTACTTGAACAAATGGACTCCAGAATTTAGTCCAGAAAATGACATCCCCTCAGCATTCCTAGTTTAGGTCAGGCTTCCCTTCGTTCCACTCCTTGCTGGAACGATTAAACAATAAGAAACATAGGAAACACCCTAGGCAAATACATTGATCATGCTGAGCCAAGGGAAGGCCTCTAGGCCTATGCCAAACTATGTGTAGAAGTGGATCTAGAAAAGGGCCTCCCGGAAGCAATACAACTAAACTTGGATAGCTGGTCCTATATCCAATAGGTAGACTATGAACAAATTCCCTTCAAATATAAAATCTGCCATGAATATGGACACTTTGCTAAATCCTGTCCCCAGGCCAAAGACATGCAGGACCAAGATCCCAAACAATATCAATGGCAACAACCAAAAAGGAAAAAAAAAATGGGAAAACCCAACCCATTCCGCCCCAAAATCAAAGGGAAAAACCTCTCGATCCAAAAGAAAAAAATCCCGGATCCCCACAAAAAGGAGAATCGAGACACAATAAATATGTAGAGCTTCGCCAAGATGAAATCCTAGATGAAGTCATGGAATCCTAGGAATAAAACAATGGAAGGGGACTAGAAGAGGAAGGAACAGGAAATGACACAAGCCAATAGAAGGAAGAAGAAGTCCTGGAGCTAAGTGGCGAATCCTCAAAATCTCTCCACACCCAAAACTTGGAAAATCCAGAAATTTCAGAAGAAGTGAGACAAGATTCCTCATAAAGTGAATCCGATCTAGAATTAACTCAAAATATAAAAAACAAGAAACCTGGAAGGAAATCACACAAGAATAAAAGGGAATCAGTAGTAGATAGAGAAAATGAATTGGGGATTCAAAATAATTTCGAGGAAACCCTAAAGAAAGATGGAAAATCTGGGAAGAATAAGGCAGCCCAACACAAGGGAACAATGTCACAAACCTCAAGAGCGGGGGCACCCAACACCTTGATAAATCATGAAAATCATCTCCTAGAATTGTAGGGGATTAGGAAGTAATCTCAAGAAAGAAGAAGTCAAAAATTTGATACAAGTAGAAAAACCTTCAATCATCATGCTCCAGGAGACGAAAATGAGGGAGAAAGAAACCCTCAAATAACTTCAAAAAATCCGAAACAACTGTGATGGCCATGCTGTGAGCTCTAGAGGGGCTTCAGGCAAAATCAGAATCCTTTGGAAGACAGGAGATTTCGACTTGAAAGCGCAAATGCAGACCCAATTCTGGCTTACGGTAAATATCCTCAATAAAGTCTTAGGTATGCTTTTCTCTATCATTAATGTTTACAWACCAAACAATTACAATGAAAAAATTGAATGTTGGCAATCCCTGATAGACATTKTCAAGGAACCCCCCCCCGCCCAAAACCTCATTATTGTAAGAGACTTCAACACAACCAGAGCCGCAAAGGAAAAAAAGAGGAGGCTCGGTGGTAAGAGACCAATTTTGGGAAAGACTGGAGGACCTTATCTYAGACCTTGATCTTTATGATGTCCCCTAGAACAAGGGAATCTACACTTGGAATAACATAATATAAGGGCCTGGACACATAGCTGCAATATTAGATAGATTTTTGATTATTAACGCCTGGTTGTCCCTTCTTGACAAGCCTTGTTCAACGAATCTTCCTTGGGCTGGCTCAGATCACCGCCCCATAACACTGACCTTCGAAGCCCAACAGAACTGGGGGCCTATTCCTTTCAAACTAAACCCCCTCTGGCTGGAAAGACCCGAGCTCATTCAATCCATATCCCAGGTATGGAATCAGTGGATCATGGGTTCTCCAAACTTCATCTAGGAGAAGAAGCTCAAACTAGTCAAGGATCTGTTAAAGAGCTGGGCCAAAAACAACTCACAAAGCAAAGAAAAAGACAAAAAGTCCCAACTAGAGGCTCTTCAAGAGGAAATGGAAATTATAGAGATTCAACAGAACCTCCTCAACCAAAAGAAAAAACTTCACAAAGAGTACCTTTGGGCCTTAGCTGAAGAGGAAAACACTTGGCGATGTAAATCCAGGAGTCTCTGGCTAAAAGCAGGTGACCAAAATACTACCTTCCTTCACAATCAAACCAAAGTCAGGAACTAGTCAAATCAAGTTTTCGAGCTCAAAACCCATGAAGGGGAAATCCTTAAGAAAATCACCCAAATCAAGCAACATGCTTCCTCCCACTTCCATTCTCTGTACACCACCTCTGGAATAGATGAGGATCTCCTTTCTGAAGCCTTTCTCTAGCATATTCCCCATAATATTACCGAGGTCGACAACATTCACCTTGACAAGCCCATCGAGGAAGAAGAAATCCTTAGAGCCTTGAACCAATTCTAGGACGACAAGGCACCGGGTCCAGATGGTTTCACCTTGCATTTTTATAAAAAATGCTGGCACATTGTCAAGAAAGACTTCACCAGAATGGTCCGCTTCGCCCACAAAGCTAAAAAACTGGGAGGAGAAACCAACTACTCCTTTCTGGCTCTCCTCCCAAAATAACCTGGAGCCTCCTCCCTTAACCGCTTCAGACCCATCTCCCTGTGCAACATCTCCTATAAAATTCTGTCCAAAATAATTGCAAATAGGCTCAATCCCCTCCTCAGCTTGTTAATTCTCCCAAGCTAGGGAGGCTTTGTAGTTGGTCATCAGATGTGGGAAAACTTCATCCTTGTCCAAGAGGCAATCCATGCGAGTAGCGCTCGGGGGGACTCCGACATGGCTTTAAAACTCGACATGGCCAATGCTTTCGACAGAGTGGAACACAAATTTCTCTTCAAAGTCTTGCAAAAATTCGATTTCAGTCAGAACTTCATGGATTGGATTTGCTCGTGCATCGACTCTCCTTGGATAGTGCCCCTGATAAATGGCAGGCTAGGTCCTTTATTCAAGGCATCCATGGGTTTAAGGTGCTGCCCCCTTTCCCCCTTGCTTTATGTAATCATGGATGAATCGCTAAACATAAACCTCGAATGGGAAAGTGTAAATGGCAACATACCTGGAATAAAAATTGCTCAAGGAGTAAAAAGACTAAACCACTCCCAATTTGAAGACGACACAATTCTCCTAAGTGGGGCTTCTAAAATTTTGGCTAGAAGAATCCTCCAAGTCTTGGATACCTTCCTTAGAGTCTTGGGAGGTATCCTAAATAAATAAAAATGTCAAATTTATACCTGGAATGTTTCGACAATCATCAAAGTTGGTATAACTCAAATCATGGGGTTTTCCATTACCCTAGACTGAAAATCCTTCAAGTGTTTGTGCCTCCCCCTCTGCATCAAAGTGCTTCCTGGAGAATTTTGGCACCACTTCATCCAAAAGATTAGGGAAAAAATGGAAAAATGGGGCTCTCGGTGGCTCAATCCAGCATGTATGGTGGTGTTGATATGTCCTCTCGACCCTCCCCTTGTATCAATTCTCTACACTTCTAGCCCCAAAGGGAATCCTTAAAGAAATGGCCCAGGTCATTCACAAATTTTTGTGGCAAGGGGGAAAATCCAATCACAAAAAATTCCACTTGGTAAACTGGGAAACAATCACTCAGCCCAAAAAAAGGGGTGGTCTAGCTATCAAAGACCCCGAAATTACCAACTCTGCAATGGGATCCGAACTCTTGTGGAGGTTAATCTTAGGGGGTAATGACTGGTGGAAACAGGCTATCATAAACAAGTACAGGCTAGGTAAAAGAAAAAGGAGTATGGACAATCCACAAACTCAACAAGAAGGGTCCCAAATCTGGAAGCTAATAAACGACATCGCCTCCTTTTTTAGAGAACACCTTTCCTGGATCCCGGACAATGGTAAAACAATAAAAACATGGCAAGATCGAATTTTTGGGGTGAATTTCAACCCCAGCGATGGAAATCTTATGGAGATAAAATGTTGGATGTTAGGCACAAGCAAGCACACCTTGTACGACATCTTAGCTTGGAATGACAATGGAATTTGGAGAGACTGGAACTTGGGGGATCTCCCACAACATATGATAGCACAGGATCACCACCTGACCACTCTCCTAAAAGGGGCGGGGCCCATTCAAAAAACTAGGCCAGATAGTAGGGGCCGGGGGAACAAAGGATACTCAGTCAAAGAAGGGTACAACAAGACCCTTTATCTCATGGGAGACTACCAATCCTCAGCAAAATGGAAAAATGTCTGGAACCGAGACTCCCTTCCCAAAATAAACTTCTTCACCTAGACCCTAGTGCATGATAAAATCCTAACAGGGTAAAACCTCATGAAAAGAGGTTTCATGGCCCCTTCCTCTTCCCTCTTTGCCAAAATAGTCAAGAGAACATCAACCATTTATTTTGGGAGTGCCCTTTCGCAAGAAATTGTTGGACCCTAACCTTCGGGGATCTTGCTAGAATTATAATATGGCACTCTTATCCCCACCACCGCATAGGAAACTGGGACAAGTACTATCGGGGATCCTTCAAGGACAAGCTAGTTCTGAAGTGCATGTGGCAGGCGCTGCCAAAGTTCATCTATTGGTAGATCTGGATAACAAGAAACATGAAACTTTTTCAAGGAAATGCCTCCCCCCCCCAAACAGTAGCTGCTAAATCAAAGCTGCTGCTCTTAGAATCCATAAACTCAAAACCCCTAAGAATAGAAGACCCAACAAAGTGGACTTCCTGGGAAAAAGACTGGATGGCAAGATTCAACCTCAGGGCTTCAAAGCATACCAAAGCAGCAAAAAGATCAAGCTGGCAGCTTCACAAGATTCTCAACATTGACCTTTGGATGCAAAAGAAAAAAGTCCATACCCTTTGTTTCAATGGAGCTTCTAAAGGAAACCTAGGGGAGGCAGGCACAGGGAGGATACTCTACAGTCCTGGGGGGAAAAAAGCCACAAGATACCATTGGAATCTGGGGATGAAAACCAACAACAAAGCTAAGGCCTACGCCCTCTTAAAAGGGGTACAAATGGCCCAGACCAAGGGAATCTGAGAGCTTGTAGTCCTAGGGGACTCCAACACCATAATAAGATTGATGGTTAAGGGAACAAACCCCAGAGACCCAAGCCTAAAGCAAATTATGGACAGAATCCGACTGGCCTCCAGAGATATCAGAACCACCTTTTATCACATACTTCGGGGCAACAACAACGAAGTCGATAAGATGGCCAATGCAACAATAGGGGTAAACCCATGCACCCTTAGTATTGACGGAGTCTCAACCCCAGTACCCCTCTACTAATGTTTGCCCAAGAGTGAAAAAAGGCCACACACATGGGTAGGAAAAATCGTTTCCATGCCCAAATTACGAGGGAAGGGGTTGTTTTCATGCATTCAAGATTGCCCCGCCCCCAGGATGAGCGTAAAGCCAGCCACAACAACTTAAGGTGGATGCTTGCAGTCATCCACATGGAGGAAATTAACCGTAGGCACACCAGGTGGCATGCACCACACATGAACCTCTCCACCCGAGACAATAAGGTGGCCATCATTTCGGACAAAGAGAAATCCCTATTTCACATGGGAAATATGGACGCTCTGCTTTATCTATGTGGAATTGAAGTACGAGACTCTTGCCTCCCACATAGTAGTAGCTCCCCTATCCTCAGCCTCACCTCCACTCTCCCCTCCATGGCGTCGGCTGGTACAATTTGCAGTACATTTTGGTTGAATCCGTTGAATACTCAACACACCCTAAAAGTTGTGCGACTATTTCCTTTTGGGTACCACCCTGTAGTTCACTTTTGACCATTTTCGCCTTGGCTTGAAACTGATCCTTCGCTTCTCTTATATGTTTCACATTTTAATTGATTAAAATTTCACTTGAACATACAACGAAGAATCATCTTAACTCTAAAATAGTTAACAACTACTCGAGGAATTGACGACCTAGATTTTTTCCCCGACTCACAAGAGAATTTTGGCATCGGCGGAAGATGATGGTGGCGAAAACCATTTGGAGAGTCAAAGTAGCCAAATATCGACCCTCATCGGCATCGACTGATGAAATGTTTCTTTCCTATGAATAAACCTTGGGAAGGATTTTTCTTAAGACCGATTCGATTGACTTTGACATAAAGATGTAATAGTATGTGCTGCGTAAAGGGAAGAGTGACACCGCTGACCTTCAAACCCCGATACGTTGAAACAAGTGAAGTCCTAAGTAATATACTTACCTACCAACAAATGCCTTTTATAATTAATTATTTTTTGGCCCAAGGTTTATAACGTCGCGTAAGCATCAATTAACATTGGTCATCTTACAAGAAGAAACTTATCAACAAAACCTCGGTACAATGATAACGATTGCGAGATTTAATGATGAGTGCAAACTAATATTTTTTGATAAGAAACACAAATTAATTACCTATAAAAAAGCTTAATACATTCAAAATACTTCGAAAATTTAATATTAAGGGGCTCCCACCAAGTTCAGATTGCATACAACTAAGCCACGCCGTTGTTATAACCCTAAATTGCACCACACATGCTTACCTGGCATCAGGCCAACTCATATCCCTTCTTTTCCAAAACTCTGTTGAACAACTCTTTGAAAATCCTCTTGTGTCAAGGCCCACACGCCCTAACCCATTACTGCACGCGTGTACACACTGGTTGACTCACAACAGCCCACGTGTACCTAACAAAGCATGAAAAAAGGAAAGTTGCCGATAGAACAAAAAGCTATGGGTCAGTTAATTGAAACTCTCAACCATGCATGACCGAGGGTTCATCCAAAACCCTAGCCCGAGGCTAGAAGGAGCTAGGGTTTTGGATGAACCCTCGGCCATGCATGGCCGGGAGTTTCAGTTAACTGACCCATAGCTTTTTGTTCTGTTGACAACTTTCCTTTTTTCGTGCTTTGTTAGGTACACGCAGACTGTTGTGAGTCAGCCAGCGTGTACACATGTGCAGTAATGGGTTAGGGCGCGTGGGCCTTGRCACAAGAGGATTTTCAAAGAGTTATTCAACAGAGTTTTGGCAAAGAAGGGATATGAGTTGGCTTGATGCTAGGTGAGCATGTGTGGTGCAATTTAGGGTTATAACAGCCATGACCAACCGGCCCAGTAGCCGTAAAACCAAGAATACCTTTATAATGAAAGAACAAAAAAGGGAAATTTTGTCCAAAACGACAGCCAAGAGGATGTAAGGCATAGGATCACCCATTATGTATTTCTTGCATATGAAATTTTCCCCAAGTCATTATTGGTGCCTAGCACTGTATCCCTCTCCTCCGCCACATGTTGCGCCTTGCACAGTTGCACAATTGTATCCTGGGCTTCCTGGAGCTATCTCTGAAGCCAAACTGTGCTTCCTGCGTGACCCTGCGACGATGTTATCCCCTGGTATTTTGCCGCCAACTGATGTCGTAGCTCTTTATTTTCTTGGTAGAGCTCGGCTATCGCAAGTTTAGCTTGCTTTAACTGTTGAACGGGGCTCTCGACTCGAGGACCCGGTGCTTCTCCCATTCCCTTTCCACTCCTGTCTCCTTTGTCGATGATGCCAACTGGCTCCGATAAGAGAGGAAGTTACACAAACTGCTCAACAACTGGACATGTGCTCAGCTCAATCGAAAGGTGGGTTTCCTCCCTTTTGGCCATATCCTTTCTAGACCTCCCTCTCCTCCCTGGTTTTGGCTCTTGAGAAGGCACGTTTACAAGCGTCCATTCCTCAGACACACCCTTTTCAACTTCAATCTCCATTGAGGACACCGACACCATCTCTGAGCCAAAGCCTCCACCTCCTTTTGGGATTTCAAAGAAACAAGAAGCTGACCCAAAGGAATCCCAGGCACGCTGGGGCTCAGACCTAGCACTACGAAGACCTAGTGGACCCTGTCCCATGTCCAGAGGAGATCCCATTACATAGCAGTGTAGCAACCCGCTCATCCGTGGGTGATGGAGGATGCCCACGTAGAACTTCACCAAGATAAATTTTCCAGATCGAAATTCTAGAGAGTATAAGTTCGACGCAAGCGTAAGATTTCCCACAGAACTCCCAGAATTTATAGAAAGATGAAGGAGTGAAACATAGCGTGTCTGTGCAACACTTGCACATTGCGACATGGTGTTTAAGGACTAGACACCCCACAACTGTTTGATGGATGCAATCCAGAGCATGTAAACGCAGCCGATCGAAGTTACATAGAACATTCGGTATGATCCTTTCGATCTCTCTCCAGACCTCCGCTATTTAAATGAATGATGTTTTACACGCTTGGTAATACGGATTCTAGAGGAATTTAATGACTTTCCTTTTATGGTGTCCAACCTTCTGGGGGATTATGCATGCACACGCTCACCTTCGATGTCTCTTTTCAACACCAAGGGTCAAAAAATCACTATGATGATTTAAAGTGCTCACGAATCCCATGCTTGATTTGCCACTCCATGATACGCTGACATAATTCATCTTAATCAAAAGGAGCGACGACTTCGGCTAGGTCATCACAGTTCATTCCAAGGAGTGATTGAGATTAAGTAAGTATTAAATGACTGAGATTAGCACGCTACACAGGTACGTATTAGTCTTTTCAGATTTTATTTATGTCTTATCATAAGTTGCTCATATCATTAAAACGTTTTCTGTCTTGATTGCAGGAAAGAAGACTCCCCGATTAGCCGAACGAAGCTTATCCAGTGGCCTCGTTGAAGGACTCAAAAGGAACGTCGTAGCTCAATCACCAGCGTAATAAAGGATTCTGGTATCTTCGAGAGCGACACTCCCGATCAGTTTATTGACTCAAGCGACATGTTCGAGATACACACCGAACAAAACTTTCTATAGGCCAATGAATGAGCAAAGTCACCGATGCGATGCCAGGGAAAGTACAACAATTCGTAGGTCACCCGATCAAAGCTCGAGCCATGCTGCAACATCTGAAATCCAGTTTGGTAAAATACCGGGCACATGCAGTAGATATCAGAGGAGCATATGTTGCCCCTATGGAACAAAACAGGTTCCCATGGGCTCAAACCTGTGAAAATCTGTTTATGAAAGAAGCCACCCTTTTCAAGAAACATCTCAGGTGGACCATTGAAAGAAACTATTTGATGATCACTCTACACGGAAATTTTTGTTTGGCCTAAATTTTATTTAGCCATTAATTACAGTTGAATTTTAGATTATAAATAGAGACATTGACCGATGAGTAAGAGGTCGATGGTTGTTGTAAGAACTCTTTTTTTTTTTGGCTGTTGATAATTATTTTGAGACTGTTGTGAATCAAGAAGTCCTTCTGGACCAAAGACAAGCTATTTTCATCAGATGTATGTGTTTGGAGTTGGAGAAGAATTACTTCCTTTCCTATTCCATGAATGATGCAGTAAATGAGTAAGAGCAATTAATTCTGTTGTCAAGTTATCTGGTGCAATGTCTTAATGTTCTTTGCTTTAATGATGAAGATAAATCGTTGTGTTGTTATATGATGAATGTTATGGTAGATGAATTATTTTTCTTACCATGATATTGATTACTTATGTGTTTTCTTCTGTTAAATTAGTTTTTTTCTCAGACAATAATTGGATGCTCATTTGGTTAGTGTAATAGTACTAGGCCTTGTGGCATAGAATCACTGTTTGCATGTTTGAGCAGCGGGTTATCCCAAGCTTGACCTCTTCCCTCTAGTTAAAACCTCTGTCCTGTTATTTGTCAAGTTGGTTTATACTGGCTTGCCTCTCTCATATCATCCCCACCCAAGAGAAATACAGAAAAGGAACTGTCCTAACTGAAGGAAGATCCTTTGCCAGAAAACACAAAAGCCATCGATAATTTGGCCAGATCACAATATCTGGAGAACCATTCCACTCCAAATGATGTAAAGTATAATGGGGTCTCGGTGGCAGGTTTGGTTTCTGCTGTTGAATCAATGGATTTAGGCCCCATCATCAGAACTGACACTAGAAGGAGGGCTCTCAATGAATGGCTGAGTATATAAGTTATATAACATTTCAAATAGGCTACATACTCGTAACGACCCACATGCATGGCTATTCATCTGAAAGACAACCCACGCTTACCGAGTACTCACGAAGTGGATATCTCACCCCATTCCAAGGAAGGACCTCTTCACCCTGAAATACCTTATGCCCTCCCTCACGAGGAAGTGAATCAATTAAGGAAAATTACCAAGGCCTATGCCCAACAAATCAGCGTGTTTCCCTTCACCCCCATCCTCCCTCGAAGAAAACAACAAAGCAGATTAGTAGTCAGCACTACCGATGGATTTTTCGTACACTCTATCGAAGAATTAATAGATTTTGCAATTATCGAAATCCAAGAGATTTTGTAAGTTAACTCCTGACCGCCTGAAAATTCCTTTCACCCCCAGTAATAAGCCTATAAGCATCCACACCCAAGATTCCCCTAAACTAGAGTATAACGTAGTCGAATATTTGAAGAAGCTGAAAGCTAATATATCAGTTATGGACGTATGTAGAATTCCTCAGTAGAAAGACTTCCTATTGCAAGCTCTGAATCTGGTAGGAAACCCGACCAATGGCGATAGTCATAACATGACTCTCCCCCCGACAGATATGGAAAACAAGACAACCATGAGAACTTTCTCAGAAGGTAGGAAAGAAAGGCCTTTTGTGCCGCCCTTCCTTTTGACATTTGACATCTTCAACATGAATCTTCACAATTGCCTGGTCAATTCGGGGGCGTCCTCTAATGTCATGCCCTTGGCCGTGTGTAATAAATTAGGTGTTGTCCCTCTAAAAAGTGATAAACATGTCATACAACTAGATAGGACCTAGGTCAAGGTCATGGGAGAGCTCAAAGACGTTATGATCAGGATAGCGACGCACCCTAATTTCGTGCAGGTGATTGACATCATCGTGGTGGACATCGCTGAGGCATATGGGCTATTGCTGAGCCGAGATTGTTCTGAAAAGATGAATGTATATTTCAGTACCGAATGGGCACACCTTTTCTTGCCACTTAAGGGATACAAGAACATGATCATAATCGACAGGGAAAGATATCTGAAACATACAGTCACTGATTTGGAAACCCCGAACGAACCAACCTCTACTGACTTCCTCATATTGGGAAACTATTCGTGTGATTCTCACTTCGACAAATTTTCTCCTCTCCTATCCAATGGTCCGCTTACTCAAAACTCTGAAATGATCTGTCGAGACGAATCCCCAACGCTGATAGAAGATTCTCTCTTTTGTCGAAACCCCGCACTAGGAATTTTGGAGGAAAAGGTCAGAGAATAGAACACGAGCGAGGGGAGAGAAAAGAGAAATTATCGTTCGCAAGTTTGGACCCTTTATTTTGATGGATCTAAATCACAAGAAGGGTCAGGAGCTGGGTGCATACTCATAGATTAGAGGGGTAAATGTCATTTCCTATCCTGTAGGCTAGAATTTGAATGTACCAACAATACCGCCAAGTACGAAGCTCTAGTAGAAGCGTTAAAGAAATCCATAGTTTTGGGTGTCAAGGAATTGAAGGTTTTTGGGGATTCTGAGATATTGTTAGACAAGTAAGGAATAATATTCATTGTAATTCGCCTCATCTTAAGAACTACCAACAAGAGGTGCATAGGCTAATGGAGCACTTTGATGCTTTCAATATCACTACGATCCCAAGAGAAAAAAATGTTCTTTCCAACTCCTTGGCCACAACTGCTTCCCAACTATCACCTTTAGAAGATTATGAAGCCTCCCGATTCACTGTGGAGATTCTCTACAGACCATTAGTGCTGAACAATATTTCCAATTGGAAAGTCTTTGAAGGAGATGAGAAAATCATAAACTTCTTGACCAACCAAGACAATTTCAAAGACCTGGCCATAGATGATGAAGAATTCCTAGAGCAGACAACTGAGACTAATCCCCGAACAGGAAAAGATGTTGGACAATTGAAATCCCACACAATCCCCAAGGGGATAGATAATCTAGAAAGTTTGTTCGATCTAAAGGATCATTTTAAAGAACCCAAAAATGCAAAGACTGGTAGCTCTTGCCCCCTCCATGAAACTGTGAATCTTGGTTCTCTAGAGAACCCAAAGAATGTAAATCTCGGAAAAACTATATCTAAGGAAGAGAGGAAGGCCTACCTTAGATTATTCAGGAAATACTAGGATGTTTTTTCATGCTCCTATAAGGATTTAAAAACGTATGACACTCGCATCATTCAACACACTATCCTGTTAAAACTTGAAATGAAGCCTTTCCAAAAGAAGCTCTGAAAGTACCATCCATCCCTAGAACCTCTCATGTATCAAGAATTGAGGAAAATTTTAGATGCAAAGATAATTTTCCAAGTTAGGCATTCCACCTGGGTAGCGAATCTTGTTCCAGTGAGAAAGAATTCAGGAGAAATCCAAGTATGTGTAGATTTTCGGAACCTCAACAGAGCTTCAGAAAAGGGCAATTATCCTATCCTGCTGATGGACCAACTCCTATAGACCATGTTGGGCTCAGATATTTTCTCCTTACTAGATGTTTTTTCAGGATACAACCAAGTGTTGGTTTCGGAAGAAGACCGATTAAAAAATACCTTTCGAACCAAATGGGGAACCTTCGCTTATAAGCGCATGCCCTTCGGCTTAATTAACACAGGAGAAACCTTTCAAAGGGCCATGGACGTGGATTTCCAGGGACTCATCAATAAGTGTGTGGTAGTTTATTTAGATGACATAATGGTGTATTCGAGAAATAAAAAAGAACACATCCAACACTTAACTCAGATTTTTGAGAGATGCAGGAAGTACGATATATCACTAAACCCTAAGAAAAATATTTGTGGTGTCGAGGAAGGAAAGTTGTTAGGCCATATTATATCCCAAGCAGGGATTCACATAGACCCCAAAAGGATTAAGTCCATAGCTCAAATCCCGCTTCCCCATAACAAGAAGGCCATGCAGTCCTTTTTCGAACAAATCAATTTCGTGAGGAAGTTGACTCCCGACTTTGTCGAAATCATCAAACCCTTGCAAAAGATGATTCACAAGGATTTCGAATTCAAGTGGGATGATGAACAAAAATATGCTTTCAACAATATCAAATCCGCCATCTCTCGAGCCTCGGTGTTGCGAAGTCCCAATTTCAATAGGGACTTAACCTGTATACTTTCACCTCTGACCAATCGCTCACCGCGGTTTTGACATAGAAAGATGATGACAACAATGAGGCTCCAGTTTCCTTTATGAGTTCTAATCTTCAAGGAGCTGAGCTTAATTATCCTTCCATAGATAAACATGCCTACACGGTCTATAAGGCAGTAAAACATTTCAGATCCTACATTCTCAAAAATCACACTAAGGTGATTGTGCCACACCCTGCGGTCCGATCCCTGTTTACTCAACAAGAAATGGGGGAGAGGAGAGGGAACTTGATGGAAGTAGTCCAGGAATTTGATTTAGACATAAAACCTGCCAAACTAGCAAAAGGACAAGGTCTGTGTAAGCTCACAGCCGAAGCCCAGGATCAAGCAAATGAAGATTTCGGGTGGGAAAACGAAATGGAACTATGGTGCAACAAAGTGGCATACATCTCCCCAACACAAGACTCCTGGTACAAGGATTTGACTTATCTATTGCATCACGGGGCTTGTCCCAAGAACCTCAACCCTAAGGAAAGGAGAGCCCTAAGATTGAAATCTGCACAGTATCGTCTTATAAATTCGGTACTCTACCGGATCAATTATGATGGGGTATTATCGAGATGTCTCGAGCGAGAAGACACCGACAAGGTGCTGACAGAACTCCATGATGGCCCCGTCGAAGGACAGTTTGTAGGGAACACCACCGCTCATAAAATTTTGAGAGCCATCTATTATTGGCCACTTTGTTCAAAGATGCTCATACTTACGCTAGGAATTGTAAGACTTGCCAGGTAAGAGTTGGCAAGGAAAAAGGGCATCAATCCCACTTCAGGCTGTGATGGTCTCTAGACCTTTTGAGTAGTGGGGGTTGGATATCATAGGAGAAATTTTTCCTAGCTCTTCCAAACTGCACAAGTACATTCTTACTGCCACCGACTATTTCACAAAATGGGCAGAGGCCGTTCCTCTGACTCACGTAAATGAGAAAATAGTAATCCAATTTATAGAAAAATAGCTGATCACGAGGTTTGGTGTCCCCTCTGTTCTAGTCTTTGATAATGCATCTTACTTCTCTTTTACCCTATTGATGGAGTTTGCTCTAGACAAAGGAATTATAATCAGGTGCTCTGCAAATTATCACCCTTAGGGAAACGGTGTGGCAGAATCAACCAACAAGAACCTGGTAAGGATACTAAAGAAGATGGTTACGGAAAACCAAACAAATTGGAATAATCAACTTCATAATGCCCTATGGGCTGATAGAGTCACACCCAAAGAAGCCATAATAAATTCCCCATACTTTCTGTTCTACGGACATGAAGCCATCCTCCTGAACGTTCTTTATTTGCCATCTCTCCAATTAGCCCAAGATTCTAATGAGGAATCCTTGTCAGCCATACAATAGAGGATCGACATTCTGCTCATGATGGAAGAAGAGAGAGAAAAGGCTAAGCCAAAATTCTTGTCTCATCAATAGATAGTGAAAAGATGGTTTGATAAGCATAAAGCTAAGGAAAAGAACTTTGAAGTAGGAGATTTAGTCCTGAAGTGGGATAGGGAGAATGAACCCAAAGGGAAACATTCCAAGTTTCAGAACCTATGGTTTGGGACTTTCCAGTTAGTTGAGAAGATTGGGGTAGGTACTTATCGGTTGCAAAATCTGAGGGGGAAACCTAATTCCCTCCCAGTAAACGGTCAAGCCCTAAAACAATACTTCCAATAATAAAAAAAAAAAAGAAAAAAAAGAAAAAAGAAGAAGAAAATAACGACTTCGGTCAATATGAATAAAAGAAGTATCGGAGATATCTGCTCTAAGGTTCAGTAATACCTCGAGGGAAAGGAAGAGGAACAAATATTATGCGTTTGCCCAGTGAATCGCCATTTGTTGAGTACTCAACACACCCTAAAAGTTTTGCGACTATTTCCTTTTGGGTACCACCCTGTAGTTCACTTTTGACTGTTTTCGCCTCGGCTTGAAACCGGTCCTTTGATTCTCTTATATGTTTCACATTTTAATTGATTAAAATTTCACTTTAACATACAACAAAGAATCATCTTAACTCTAAAATACTTAACAACTACTCGAGGAATCGACGACCCAAGTTTTTTCCCCGACTCACAAGAGAATTTTGGCATCGACGGAAGATGATGGTTGTGAAAACTGTTTGGAGAGTCAAAGTAGCTGAATACCGACCCTCATCGACATCGGCTGATGAAATGTTTCTTTCCTATGAATAAAACTTGAGAAGGATTTTTACGAAGACCGATTCGATCGACTTCAGTAAAAATATGTAATAGTACGTGCCGCACAAAGGGAAGAGTGACATCGCCGACCTTCGAACCCCGATACGTTGACACAAGAAAAGTCCTAGGTAATATACTTACCTACCAATGAATGCCTTTTATAATTAATTATTTTTTGGCTCGGGGTTTATAACGCCGCGTAAGCATCAATTAGCATCGGTCATCTTACAAGAAGAAACTTATCAACAAAACCTCGGTACAACGATAATGATTGCGAGATTTAATGATGAGTGTGAACTAATAATTTGTAATAAGAAACATAGATTAATTGCCTATAAGAAAGCTTAATACATTCAAAATACTTCCAATATTTAATATTAAGGGGCTCCTGCCAAGTTCATATTACATACAACTAAGCCACACCRTGACCAACCTGCCCAGTAGCCGTAAAACCAAGAATACCTTTACAACGAAAGAACAAAAAGGGGAAATTTTGTCCAAAACGACACCCAAGAGGATGTAAGGCATAGGATCACCCATTATGTCTTTCTTGCATATGAATTTTTCCCTAGGTCATTGCTRGTGCCTGACACTGTATCCTTCTCCTCTGCTGCACGCTGTGCCTCGCGCAGTTGCACAATTGTATCCTGGGCTTCCCATAGCCATCTTTGAAGCCAAACCATGCTTCATGTGTGACCCTCCGACGATGTTATCCCTTGGTMTTTTTCTGCAAATTGATGCCGTAGCTCTCTATTTTCTTGGTAGAGCTCGGCTATCGCAAGTTTAGCCCGCTCTAAGTGTTGAACGAGACTCTCGATGCGAGGACCCGATTCTTGTCCCCTTCCCTTTCGAGTCCCGTCTCCTTTGTCGATGATCCCAACTGGATCCGACAAGCAAGGAAGTTCCACAAACTCCTCAATAGCTGGACATGCGTTCAACTCAGCCAAAAGGTGGGTTTCCTCCCTTTTGGTCGTACCCTTTCTAGGCCTCCCTCTCCTCCATGGTTTCGGCTCTTGAGAAGGCACGTTTACAAGCGTCCCTTCCTCAGACACACCCTTTTCAACTTCAATCTCCATTGAGGACGCCGACACCATCTCTGAGCCAAAGCCTCCACCTCCTTTTGGGATTTCAAAGACACGAGAAGTTAACCCAAAGGAATCCCAGGCATGCTGGGGCTCAGACCTAGCACTACGACTACCCCGTGGACCTCGTCCCATGTCCAGAAGAGATCCCATTATGCAACAATGTAGCAGCCTGCTCGTCCATGGGTGATGGATGACGCCCACGTAGAA